>JABYQE010000312.1:0-16294 GCA_022376435.1 Amylocystis lapponica
CTTAGTCGCAGGCCACCCCGGACGTACTTGCACCCTCGTGTTCATCCAACGTGACTACTCCTGGCCCGGCGTGAACACATATGTTCGCCACTACGTTCAAGCGTGCGACATGTGTGGTCGCATCAAGACTCCGTGCCACAAACCTTACGGTCTCCTACAGCCTCTCGACATCCCTTCCCGTCCTTGGAAATCAATCTCCATGGACTTCATTGTCAAGCTCCCAATCTCGCATGGTTTCGACTCCATCTGGGTCGTTTGCGATCGGCTAACCCGCGCCGCGCACTTCATCCCTACCAATGAGACACTTGATTCTCCTGGACTCGCTTGGCTCTTCCTCGACCGCATCTTCCGTTACCACAGTCTTCCCGATTCTATCATTTCTGATCGTGGCTCGGTCTTCGTCTCTCGTTTTTGGAAAGAACTAACTAATCTTTTGAGTATTGACGTTCGGACTTCGACAGCTTATCACCCGCAGACCAACGGTCTCACCGAATGCACGAACCGGACATTGGAGACTTACCTCCGCGCCTACTGCTCGTACCAGCAAGACGATTGGGTCGACTATCTCCCGATCGCTGAGTTCGCGTTCAACAACGCTGAAAACGCTTCGACCAAGCAAACCCCGTACTACGCCAACTTCGCCTACCATCCTTCCTTTGAACCCCAGATCACCGAGCGCTCCACCGTCCCTGCCGCACAAGATCTCGCGCAACGCCTCGATCACATCCATGCCGAACTCCGTGCCGAACTTCAGCACGCGCAAGAACTTCAATTGCCCTACTACAACCAGCGCGTTCTTAAGGTACCCGAGTACAAACCTGATCAACTTGTATGGCTACTGCGCCGGAACGTCAAGACATCCTGTCCTTCCGACAAACTCGATCATTGCCGCCTTGGTCCCTTCCCCATTTCCCATCGCATCGGTACCTCTTCTTCCTACCAACTTCAACTCCCTTCCTACCTCTCTCGTCTTCATCCTGTTTTCCACTCCTCTCTTCTTGAACCTTATTCTGACCCTTCCGAATTCCATCCCCACGCCGCTCCTTCTCCCTTCGAACTTGCTTCCGAATATGCTCCCCCCTCCATCGACTCGATCCTCGACGCTCGCAAGATCAGCCACCGCTATGAATACTTCATCCACTGGAAGTCTCTACCCGATGACGAAAATTCTTGGATTCCCCTCTCTGACATTCCCACTTCCCAGAACAAACTCCTCGAACGCTTCCACCGTCGTCACACCCGCGCTCCCCGTCCTCACCGCCTCGTCCTTGATCGCTCCGTTCCAATACCCTCCATTGTTTCTATTGACCCTTCTATTTCTAATTCACAGGTCCCCGCCGTGCCCGCCGCCTCGTCCGCTCCGTCCGCGCCTGCTCCACGCCGCCCTGCCGTACCCGCTGCTGCCCCGCGTCCTCGCTCTCCATCGCCCGTACGTGAAAACCTCCGCTCGTCGTACGTCCCACCTGTCCAGACGACCATGTCCTCAGGTCGCGTCTCGCGTCCTCCCGTGCGCTATGACCCCTAGCGCCGCTCGCGCGCCCTTAAAAGGGGGATACTGTGATGGTTAAGACCGTCACACGGACACTTAGATATTAATGGACAATTTAATTACCATGGAACATTTATTTACACAATGGAACATTATTAAGTAATCATGGAATCTCGTAGCGTAGTTCCGAACTGTACAGTGGCTGGATCTGTGGCTACGATCTCGGTAATGTTTGTATCACGTGTTCTGGTGTGTTGATTTGCTTCGCTTGTACTTCTCTTCTCTTCGTCGAATCAACACCAGTGCTCTGGCACTGTCCTCCTCAATTCTCGTGTGATTCCTCGCCCTCGCCTTTGTCTTGTCTCCCCATCGTGATGTGCCCGTCACAACGCATAGCCTCAGCCTTGGAGACGATAGTCTGCTGCCACCGTTCTGCTGTGGAGACGTTGGAATGGATGCTTCATGCTCGATGCCATGCTCGCGCAAGTAGGCAGAGAACTCGTGTCCCATAAACTCGTCTCCTCGATCTGAATGAAAACATTGCAACTTCGTGTTGAGCTGCGTCTCGCCCCAGGCCTTGTACAATTTGAAGCAGTCGAGTGTATCGGACTTGCTTTTGATGAAGTACATGACGCCGTAGGAGGAGTAGTCGTCGAGGAATGTGACCATGTATTTAAATCCATCAATGGAGAGTGAGGGAAACTCATCAAGATCCAAGTGAATCAGCTCGAATGGCACTTTTGCACGAGAGGGAGAAGCTGGGAAAGGCAGACAATGTGACTTGCCAAGTGCGCAACCCTCGCAGGGCGCTGTAGACGGAGGGATTGGAATAGTATCTAATATCCCTTTGGTGTGACGTGGAAGTTGCTCGATGGCCTTCTTTCCTGCGTGACCCAATTGTTTGTGCCAGATGTTGTATGTGGTTGGCGCCACAGATAGGACGGGAACCTCGATATCGGGTTTCTTGCGGTAAATACTTGCAGAGAACCAGAAGAGGCCATTGTCACTAGGCATAGTGTGAGCCGTAACAATGTGATGAGATGAGGTGTCGACAACCGAATACATGCGTAGGGTAGTGCCAACTGCAGTGTAGTGGCCGCCTTTCTGCAGAATGATGCGTGGTGCGAAGTACCGAGTGGTAGCCTCAGGTACGTAGAGGACGTCCTGGAGCATGAGATTGACTTCACGCCCATCGCCATTGATGTGTCGAAGAGAAATGACTCCCCTCCCCTTGATGGCAATGTGGTGTGATTTACCAGCAAGATGCGCCTTGCCAGGCATCGCAAATGGGCGATACTGACTGAAGTCGGAGAGGATGTTGGTGATGTGGGCGGTGCAGCCAGAGTCGATCATCCACCGAGTCGAAGAATTGGACACAGAGTACAAAGAAACGTTGATGGCATTGCCCGACAATGACGACGAAGATACATCAGGGAGGTCTATGACACGAATAGACTGCACGGTCTCCACTGGTGCAGCCTCGACAACCGTGGCCTTTGTCTCCTTGGCCTTTCCCTTCCCCCACCCAGGCGGACATTTACCATCCGGCCAATGCTGCTCGGTGGTATGAGTCATCCTGCCACACCTCTCGCACTTCCTCTGGGGAAGCGAAGTGGTGGTCGAGACACGGGCGAGAGAGGCGCTCTGCGACTTGTGAAGCGACTCCTCCTCAATGATCTTCGGAATGACGTCGGACGGCTTGAGTGTAGCCAGGGTGATGGTGGCGATGATGGTGGAGCCGATGGTGGAGTAGGACAAGGGGAGAGCGCGAAGGATGGCAAAGGCGGCGAACTGGTCGCTGATGGCAATGCCAGCGCTAGTGACCGCAGTGCGCGCCTGCTCGATCCTCGAGATCTGAGGGTGGAGAGGCTCAGTGTCGACCATCTTGGCGTCAAACATCTCCTCGAATGCCACAAAGGCCCCACTGCTCCCGGCTTTCCAAAATTGTCCTTCAACAGCTTCCAAACATCCGCGGAGCTCGTGCGGTCCCCAACGTAGTGCTTGTAGTCCGCACCTAGGTAGACCTCGATCATCCCCAACACCTTGTCGTTTTTCTCGTCCCAGGCAGCTATCTCAGCATCACCAGTGGCAGGATGAGCCATGGCAATGGCGGGAGTGGTCCCGACAGCATTGCCCTGGAGAATCACCCACGTGCCCTGCATGCGAAAGGCACCATGAAGGGCGGTGGACCAGGCGAGGTAGTTAGAACCGTTGAAGGTGGGAATGGCGGAGGCGGGGATGCGAATTGGATCCAACATGACTAGAAGAAGGTGAACGGATAGGTGTCGGGTTGGAGTAGGTATGCACGGTCAGCGGCTTCGTCTTTCAGGCGATCGTATAGGAGATCAGAGTATCCGTACAGTACGGCGAAAGGGATGGAGTAGTCGGGGAAGGCGTGATAACAGCAAACGCGATCCGCAGAATCGTATTGTTGATGATCACCCAACTGATAAGGGTACAAATCGGCAAAATCGTCCGCTTGGATAGGAGGGGAAAAGTCTCCAAAGTATGGACAACTCCACCCGTACTCTGTAGGATAGAACCTGATGAGAGGAGGGAACAATGTCGTGATGATGTGGGTGCGCAGTTAGAGCGCGGGGCTCATAACCTGTTGAAGTTCAGCTACAATGGACCGGCTACAAAGTAGCGGTATCTGCGAGTAGGAGAACGTAACCTCAGTCAACCGGTATGGGAAGAACTAAATGTATTGTAATACCTGCGAGTAGGAGAACATACTACAGGTATGTGAGTAAACAATATAGTACAGACTAGAGGAAGGGACTTACACCTCAGTCAACCAGTATGGGAAGAACTGAGGTGCAGTCTGATGGGGATCAGGTATATATACTGCGCTACATTAGGGCAGGCTCCTGAGTCCGAATTGAGTCTGAGCCTTGTAAGGAAATAATCGAATAGAAAGGAAAATAGACCATACAACTGATATAGTTGATACCGAGATAGAATCTCAACACGATCACGCTGCCCTGCATGGACATGTGCGTGCCGATGGAGGTGTGTGCACCGATGAGGGTGGTGAGCTCGATCTTACATGTGCTGTGTCGGACGAGACAGTGAACAAGGACGTCGCAAGCAGACGACATCATCACACAGTCGCGCCCCTCCGCGACAATCACTGTCTCCGTCGTGATCGGTGGGACGTGTGCGCGCGCGGTCCACTCCCCCGCCAGCTCCGCACACCGCACGAAGTGCCAGAGCTCCCCCGCCCGCCCTGGGCATCGTATGCACCAGCTGAATTTGCACTACACCATCAGCCTACCCCTCCGATACACGGACACACACGCACCTTGTCGCCCCCGCCGTCCGCAAGTGCAAGCACGAGGTTCGTGTCCGCTCACGCGATTCACACTGTGCTTTCATGCTCGTCCACCTGCATGTGCCAGCTCGCAGGTAATGGCCCTGCACCGATTGCTGTGCCCACGCCAAGCCCGTCCGCGGACGTGGCACTGCTCGGGACAAACTCCCACTGCCCCCAGGTCTGTCATGTGCAGAAGTCGAGCACAGCGCGGCTCTGCGCATTCTGCAGCTACATGCCGGGCACCCGTGTAGTGTGCAACCGCGCGCTCTCACGCTCCTGCGACACAAGCGCGGGCGCGGGCTCGGCACCAGGAAGACGTGGTGAAATTGCCCTTGGAGGTGCTCGTGCGAGTGGCTCCCGGGGTGGTTGTTGTCTGGGACTAAGGACATGATGTGGCTTACCGCCAACCACGACATGCCCGCCATAGCCAGCGTGCTGTGCCCCCACGCCTTGATGCTAGCAGCCATGGGACTGCAGCCGGAGCGGTGCTGCGGACCGACGGTGGAGAGCACGTACCCCTGATGGATGAGCACGTACCCCTGATGGATGAGCAATACAATGGGTTGGGTGGTTGTGGGCGCAAGCAGCTCGTTGGTGGCTGCCGAGGACGCACTTACCTGTGTTTGGATTCCGTCTGCCCGTGGTACAAGTAATCAATTCTGGCTGTTATCGAGCTAGCAACATTACGGAGTTAGTTACTGTTCAGCGTGACACAAAGATTGTACGCTGTAAACATTGTATAGGCGGGCCACAGACGTTGAACTGGAGTAGAGGCGAGTCAGTGAAGGGAAGTGAGTCAGACGAAGAAGACACTGAAGAGAAATCCAACTGTGCGACATCGTTGCTAGCAACCGAGAGTCACATGCTGTTGGCGGTCGCTGATCTTTCCCGCGCCCTCCCGCCGACTACATACCACGTCTCACTACTGGTCTGCTCGTCGTCCACAACTCAACACTGCCAGTACGGTGACTACTGGTTGCGTGTCTCATGAGATGGTGCATGGAGCCGATTGGTGGTGACGAATTGGGACGGGCATCATGCACATTCAGGCTAAGTATGAGGTCTCGAAGGAGGACTTAGTCATCGTGATTATCCGTCCTGACGTGTTGGAGTTGGCATCCATGCAGCGTTACTTTAGCGGTGTATTTGTATATGCGTAGGACGCACAGGCGCTCAATGCATTTGTGCGTAATGATTGTATCATTGTTATCTCAAATGAAATCTGCTTCCATTCTCTCTATTTCATCTCTCGGAACTGCCTCGAAATTGATGCTTTGGCACTGCGTGGAGTAAATAAATCCCTAGTGAGTACTTCCTTCCTTGGGAGCCGAGCTTTGTGCGAAATTGATAAACTTTATCGTTAGTCTAGCTGTAGTAGGACGCAGCGCATACATCAGCAAAATGTCTTCGTCTGGCTTGGATCTGATCGCATCTGATTGCCCTATGTCATCTGAAAACGGCCTGAGCTCTCTGAGTTGCCTGGGAGTGTGCCCCGTCGGTTGTTGTGTCAGACCATTCAGACGCTCCAGACATCTGCTTAAGCTGGTAGTACAGGCTACTATACAATTAGCATCCAAGTATCTTGTATGCACTCTTCCCCATCCTTTCACATGTGACCGCAATGCTCACCGTAGTGCTCACTTTCGCACTGAAGGTTCCCCTCACTGATCCCCACATGTAATGCACTCCGAGCCTGAGGCACTCGCTGCAATGCCAGGAGTCCGAGTCAGGGCCAGTGTACACTTGTATACTAGTATCGTGGTTGAAGGCCAACGCGCAGACATTCTTCGACGAGAAGAATGACCGCTACATTGTTAAGAGTGCCCACAACGCAATGAAGCTGTGTAAGCTGCTTGACATATTCATCAGCAGGTTCATGCTGTGCAGGTGATGCAAGAACCCCAAGACAGACCTTATCATCATTAAGAGCAAGGAAATTGCTCGCGACTGCAAGACTTGCAGCGAGCACACCGACCGTGAGCTTCGTATCATGGGTATGCCTCGGAAGGGTGGTTGCAGGAGGACGAGTGCACACGGATGGGCCACAAGGGAATACAGATGGACTAATCAAGCCAATCATCAAGAGCAGGGCGGCCATGCTTGACAGCGGAGGGGGACAAACTTCATCATTGGATGGCGGAAGCGCGGGACCGTGGGGAGCGAAGCCGACAAGATTGCCAGAGTGTGCATGATGTACTAGGTTGAGAAAATAGTGTCACAATACCAGAGTATTAATGACTGCAGACAACCAGTAGTCACCGTACTGGCAGTGTTGAGTTGTGGACGACGAGCAGACCAGTAGTGAGACGTGGTATGTAGTCGGCGGGAGGGCGCGGGAAAGATCAGCGACCGCCAACAGCATGTGACTCTCGGTTGCTAGCAACGATGTCGCACAGTTGGATTTCTCTTCAGTGTCTTCTTCGTCTGACTCACTTCCCTTCACTGACTCGCCTCTACTCCAGTTCAACGTCTGTGGCCCGCCTATACAATGTTTACAGCGTACAATCTTTGTGTCACGCTGAACAGTAACTAACTCCGTAATGTTGCTAGCTCGATAACAGCCAGAATTGATTACTTGTACCACGGGCAGACGGAATCCAAACACAGGTAAGTGCGTCCTCGGCAGCCACCAACGAGCTGCTTGCGCCCACAACCACCCAACCCATTGTATTGCTCATCCATCAGGGGTACGTGCTCATCCATCAGGGGTACGTGCTCTCCACCGTCGGTCCGCAGCACCGCTCCGGCTGCAGTCCCATGGCTGCTAGCATCAAGGCGTGGGGGCACAGCACGCTGGCTATGGCGGGCATGTCGTGGTTGGCGGTAAGCCACATCATGTCCTTAGTCCCAGACAACAACCACCCCGGGAGCCACTCGCACGAGCACCTCCAAGGGCAATTTCACCACGTCTTCCTGGTGCCGAGCCCGCGCCCGCGCTTGTGTCGCAGGAGCGTGAGAGCGCGCGGTTGCACACTACACGGGTGCCCGGCATGTAGCTGCAGAATGCGCAGAGCCGCGCTGTGCTCGACTTCTGCACATGACAGACCTGGGGGCAGTGGGAGTTTGTCCCGAGCAGTGCCACGTCCGCGGACGGGCTTGGCGTGGGCACAGCAATCGGTGCAGGGCCATTACCTGCGAGCTGGCACATGCAGGTGGACGAGCATGAAAGCACAGTGTGAATCGCGTGAGCGGACACGAACCTCGTGCTTGCACTTGCGGACGGCGGGGGCGACAAGGTGCGTGTGTGTCCGTGTATCGGAGGGGTAGGCTGATGGTGTAGTGCAAATTCAGCTGGTGCATACGATGCCCAGGGCGGGCGGGGGAGCTCTGGCACTTCGTGCGGTGTGCGGAGCTGGCGGGGGAGTGGACCGCGCGCGCACACGTCCCACCGATCACGACGGAGACAGTGATTGTCGCGGAGGGGCGCGACTGTGTGATGATGTTGTCTGCTTGCGACGTCCTTGTTCACTGTCTCGTCCGACACAGCACATGTAAGATCGAGCTCACCACCCTCATCGGTGCACACACCTCCATCGGCACGCACATGTCCATGCAGGGCAGCGTGATCGGACAGTGTTGCACAATCGGGCTGCAGTGTGCATACGTGACGACGACATGACGTGGAGGAGATCAAAGCAGGTGAGCATGATTGTACGTCTCAGGTGTCGGATACTGAGTGTCATGTATAGGCCAGGGCAGTGTGACCACGATCCGAGTCACCGGCGTCACAGTATCCGGAGTGAGTGTCGAATTTTGTGGTCACGGAGCTGGGTGACGAGATGGCCGTAGAGAACAATATGCTTGGGGGACAGATGAGGAGGGGCGAGGGCGGGCTTGCGAGGCGATGCTGGAGGAGCACGAACGTGCTCCAGACGTGGAACTGCAGTCTGAGTACAACTTTTGTATCTAGGCAATTTCTGGAATATATATATTTGCTCTGGGATTTGTCTGAGAGTTGTCTGAATGTCGCTGAGCTCAGAGATTCACTGCCTGAGCCAGAAATGAATCTACTGATTTCAGACGGCCGTCTGAGCACCTGAATGATCTGGGTCATCTGAATCAGATCATTCAGACAAGATCCAGATGCCCGATGTTTTGCTGATGCTACGTTCTATTTTGAGCGGACCACACGCGTAAAGTCCAAAAGCAGCACAACCTCTGAAAATATGATAACTGAAAACATTCAATATGCATTCCTGGGATTCTTCGACTCACTGCAGTGAATGAACGGTCGGCCGCCTAGTTCCTGCTGATGACACGTCTGCCGTTCGAATGGCTTGATGGCATCAGGGGGATTATATTGCCAACGTCCTTACTATCCATCAGCAAAACGTCCGATCCCTGAGAACCCACTTAAACAGCTTTTTCAGAGCTTTAAGAACTTAAGAGGCTCAACTTAAACATTAGATCCCTTTCTTAGTAAGGCTCGAAAAAGGCTCCAGAAAGTCGCAGATAAGCATTTCAGATGTGATTAAGATGCGTATATAAGTGCATGATCCAACTTCGTAAGATGAATAAAAGACAGTAGAATAGTGGATAAGTGCAGGGCGTGCAAGGTGCTCTATACGCAAGGGGCAATGTTCGGATCAAAGGTCAGAAGGAGGCGATTAGAATGGGGAGGATATTGCGGCAGGAACTGAAATTTGTACTCGACCTACGAGTATTCGGATCCGGGGAGGGTGTGAAGCTTTGAAGGACCGTCGGAGCGCATGCAGCGGCCGTGCGTACCTGCAGCGCACACATTCATGGGACGGCACATTCCAATCAACGACCCTGCAAAACCTAACGCACCTCGACCTTGTCGGCACGCGCATCTCGCACGCGCTCAACCTCACATTGCACGGCCACACCCGCCTCCGCGCGCGTCGTATTCAGCGCCGACCATGTCCTCGACGGCCGCCCGGCCACATCTTCCTCCCGCACCTCGTCGCATCCCGCTTCGTCATGGTCGGCCACGACGACGACGCTCCCAGGCCGTCGCGCAGTTCGCACGGCAGCGCCCGCAGCTGCACCGTCTCGACCTCGGCAGCTGCCTATGGGAGCTCGTGCGCGGCGTACTGCCCACCCTCCCGGGCCTGCGCGTGCGCATCGCACACCTCCTCCGCGCGAACGGGACGCGCTCACACACGCCATCCTCGCTGCGCTCCCCATCACTACCGTGGTGTCTGACCTGCCCATGGTGCGTCCGGCACCCGTGTGCAATTGTTCGTCTCTGACCTTGCAGCGCACCGCAGAATGAGTACGCCCCGTCCTTCGAGCGCTTCCCCGCGCTCGTGCTGCGTCACCTGCACATCCATGCGAAGCGGCACCCGCAACCCGTCATCATCCACAGGTAAGTTCCTTTCCTTCCGAATCACATCGTCAGTGCTCCTTTAAAAAAGGCCACTACTGTGAGGAGCCCAGCTACGCGATCCCATCCCTCCCCTCGTAGACCTTCTGCATAGCCTGCCAGTGTAGAGGGGAATAGGTTGCGATTAGGACCAATAAGGAAGCACTCACCAGCTCAGACATGGTGTCCTGTGGTGTTACAGGATATGGGATATCGGTCCTGAGGTACATTTCATCCCAGATATCCTGCTGGACGGCGACAACGTCAAAAGCCGAGGTGTCTCATGGGTTGGGGAGGGTCCCCATGAAGTCGAGGTAAGTTCTGAGCAAGTGCGAGGAACGAGCACGCGTAGAAGGTTATATATGCGTGGATTAGTCAAGTTGTGGAGCGCGTCGACGTCACTCGCCTCTTCCGACGACAACAACTGCTCCTCTCCCCGAATCCACCACCAGCATCGTACTTCGAACTTCACAGCTTATGCTTTGGTCCGCCTACCACTCCTTATGTGCTAGGACACTCTCTCCCACCCTTCCATTTCGCCCGCTCAATGTCTATCTGGTTCGGCGGCCGACGCGTTCACCGTGACTCCGCGACCTGCAAGGCCGAGTCGTGACCCGCGAGGGCGCACCTGCCCCCACAGCTCGGTTTCGACTCCCCTGCACAGGTCCAGGCTGACATTTCAGGCCGGAACACTCATCCGGCTTGTCCGCGTTTTCGCCCACACGCTCGCAACATGCAACACAACTGCTGTGACCAGGATTTTCGACTCACACGTGCCGCCACCAGCACGCATCACTATCGTAGTATGTCCCACATATTGCGTACATATTCAGAGAGAGAGAGAGTTGTGAACTCCTCCCCATTGGCCTCAATGACTATGTATAGATTCTTTTTTGTTCCAGCGCGGGTGAGTGCCCCCCCGCAATTCATGCAGGCTGACTCGTTCGATGTGTCCGCAGCTTTCTATGTCAATAAATATGTTGACCACCACGCGCACGAGACAGCTTTTTAGACATGTACTGTACAGCAGGATCTCTTATTTCTCACTTTATTCCTTACAGTCTTATACTCATACGAGCATCTCTGAAACACTACTTACTTTCTGAGCTCGGACTTAATCTTTGAATGTTTCAAATTAAAAAGCATTAAAGTTGAAAAGCTTCGTAATAAGACTGCTAAGTATCATAAGACCGAACTAAGGTTGTTCTAAGACATTGACGTTTTGCTGATGTCCAGCGCATACCGTACCCGCGACCCCTCGCTGGTCTTGCTGGACGGCCTGGATCCGGAGCGCGGCAGAACGATCGTCAACTGATTTTCACAGATACAGCATGTCTTTGTACCCACGAGACCTGAGAGAGAAGATCTGAAACGGCACGGTTGGTGTCGATTTCATAAAGCCTGTGCCTTGAAGTACTAGTACTATTGGCTCCCCCGGGAATGTGCATGGATCGACCTTCGGCTCACTCGTCCCTGCGGGAACACTCACTCGTGTGGCGGGATTCTACACCTGTGAGTAATCCTACTGTCAGTGCGTCATCCTGTTCGATGTTTACAGTATTTGCAGGATACAAAGTGCTGCGAATTTGATTTCTCGTGCCAGAAACCAGCGTCTCAGCTTCAACTTCATCAAGATAGATCGCCACATACTCAGTGTTAGCGTCGGTATAGCACCCGCTGTTGAAACTCCAGACAAAGTGCAAGAAGCATTTACGATATTCAAGTCCGAGGGGCATACGAAGTCCGAGGAACATATGAATTCCAAGTGTCGACATACTCCACATAAAACCTAAGTGCGTCTCTTGCACTAAGCTTCATCTCATACTTCGCACAATACTCCAACTCGCACCTCACACCCAGCTGACAGGATGCTCTTCCGCATTGTCGTGACTTCGCTTTTCGTCGCCGCTGTACTCGGTAGCCCATTCCAGCGCAACATCGAGGGCGCGTTGGGAAGTGCCAGAGAAATCGAGCCCGTCGAGAGAAAGGTGTGTCGTACTGCTTGGGTATAATATACGTTTAGCCCGGGCTGACTTTTCGGATTGTCCGTTAGGTCGCACTGAATGTGGTGAACAGTCGCCAAGACGGACAAGTGCAGCCCACCGAGAGGGGGGTAAGTTGTCCTGCTTGTCGCAATAGAATGTGCGTTGAGCCCGAGCTGAATGTTGAGATTGTCCGTTAGATCGCGCTGAATGTGGTGAACAGCCGCCAAGATGGACAAGTGCAGCCCGCCGAGAGGAATGCGGACAATGGTCGCCAAGTGCAGCCCACCGAGAGGAATGCGGTCAACGGTCGCCAAGTGCAGCCCACCGAGAGGAATGCGATCAACGGTCGCCAAGTGCAGCCTACCGAGAGGAACGTGGTGAACAGACAGGTGCAGCCTACCGAAACGATTTCGGTGAACGGTCGTCAAGTAGTACAGCCTACCGAGAGGAGCGTGATGGGCAGTCGCCAAGACGGACAGGTGCAACCCACCGAGAGGAACATGGTGAACGGTCGCCAAGATGGACAAGTACAGCCTACCGAGAGAAACGTGGTGAGCAGTCGTCAAGACGGACAAGTGCAACCCGCCGAGAGGGAGGTGTGTTGTCCTGCTTGTCCAACAGAATGCATATTGAGCCCGAGCTAAATTTTGGGATTGTCTATTAGGTCGCCCGGGATGGGGTGAACAGTCGCCAAGACGGACAAGTGCAGCCCACCGAGAGGGAGGTATGTTGTTCTGCTTATCACATGTGGATGCGCGTTGAGCCCGAGCTGAATATTGGGATCGTCTACAGGCTACTCCGGATGAGCTGAATCCGCGCGGTGCCCCAGATTGGTTTATCAAGGATAGAGAGCTGGACCAGCGTGGAAGCCCTGACTGGTCCGTCGAGGATAGAGAGTTGGACCTGCGCGGCAGTCCCGACTGGTTCGCCGAAAATGGCATCAGCGCGGCGCGCAATATTCCCGGCTCTGAGGAAAAGTAGCTGCGCCATACTGTACGCATTTTACGCTCGCCTCTCTCGGCACCTAACCTGATGCTCGTCTCCAACAGCACGGTCCCTCTGTTGCAACATTCTCGACGAAGCTTAGAACGAGGAGACACTGAAGCAAGTGACGGACGGCACAGGAACACCGTCGTCGAAGTTTCTGTATTATTTATTGAAGTCACCTACGGGGACAAGATCGAGAATTCTATGCTTATGCTTACCTGCGACTGTTATGTGCGATTGCGAGACCGTCCAAAGATCGTACATTATCGCCGCTCGATGGCGGGGCAGATTTGCAGATTCTGGATTTACCCAAGCCTCAATTTTCAACACATGCCATCGGGGTCGCAACCACATGTGCTCCTGTCGAGCTCATGGGTGGTCTCGATCCTCGATGGATGAACAATGCTACTGTCGTTGGCACACCCAACTTCCATGCGTTTGCGACGGCAGGGGTAGCGGTCCTTGCATGTCGCGGAGGAATAAGGAATGAGACTGTATGCCGGCCGGCGTTGTAAATTCAGTATGCGGTGCGGCAGCGGTTAGAACCGTCCAGCTGTGGACTACCAATTATGATCCAAGGCGTCGGATCCGAAATACGAAGGTGCACATTCCCGCCTTCTAAGAGGCTGGCTTGAATCATCTGTTGCGTGCTCATTTTCAGAGGTAGATAGTACTGCTAGCGGTGTAATAAACTGGGTGCATCAGACCCAGACACCTGGGAGAACAATGTCAGCAGAGTGGATCTCCTCTTGACGGCTGCTTCAGGCGGCGGCGCAACCAAGACTGTAATTGATTGAACACACCGCTGCTCCTATAATAGACTGGTACTCTTGTATTCGACAGTGTTCCACAGCATCCCAAAAACTAACCTGCATGAGTGTCCAAAACGTTCCAAAACGTTCCAAAAGCGTCCCGTTACAAGACCACCCACCCACGCTCAAAACACGAACGGCACGACGGCCTTGCGCTCCTTCGGATAGTCAGGAAACCGGCGGAGGTACCACTGGTGGCCCTTGTACGCGCGGGGGAGCATCAGCAGCACCTCCGAGAGCACAAACAGCCACGGCGGGCTGAGGCTCGCGAGCAGCGCCGGGAGCGACGCGAGCGAGGGCAGCGGCGCGGCCGCGAGCGCGAACCCGATCCATTCACACCACTCGCAGAGGTAGTTCGGGTACGAGACGAGCGCGTAGAGGTACCCGTGCGGGACTGCGTAGTGCTCCTGTGCACCCTTGTGCTTGTCGTCGCGCGCCTTGCCCTTCGCGCGCGCGCTGCGCCGCAGGTCGAGTAGGACCTCGTCGTGCAGGATGTTTCCCGCGAGCCCGCCGGCCCACAGCGCAACGCCGGCCCAGAAGGCGGGGCGCGTGAACGCGCCAGCGAGGAAGGCTGCTGCGTCGGGCGAGGACAGGTACGTGCCCATGAGTGCGCCGTTGATGAGATTGAAGACGACGGCGAAGGCGGGGACGATGATGTGCGACTTGGAGCGCGAGGGCGTGCGCAGGGGCGAGATGATCGCGCGATTGAGGTAGTGCAGGAGGAAGAGCGCGGAGAGGACGGTGCGGGGGTCATTGAGGTGCACAGGTGCAGGCGTTGCTGAGAGGGGTGCCTTTGCGTAGGTGTACATGAACGTGAGCGGGGACACGAGTTCCATGACAATCCATGATTTGATGCCTGACAGATCGGGGGAAATTGTAAATCCGGGGAGACTGTAAGACGCAGATACGAGCGGTCTGCGCCACATACCGTCTACAAGTAGTATGCTACTCTGCGACGGCGTGAAGCGTCCGAAGGGGGCATTCACGAAGAGTGTAACAGGACAGACGATGGGAGGTATGATTGCGAACCACGTCCTCGCCGCTGTGCAGCGTCGATATGAGCGTCCATCCGTTAGGACGGCTGGATTTTGCACGAACTGTCATACCACCCTTGAAACTGCGCAACATTCGACATCTCCACGGGGCCTCTGTCCGATTCTGACCACGTCCGCTGCAAGAGTTGCAGATAATCAAGTGACGCTGAGACAGCCTGAGAGGAAGCAGTCGGAAAAACAAATCAGACGCCACGCGAGACGCTTAGTAAGCAATGTTGCAGGTGATTTGAATTGCATTGTGTTGCAAATTGCAATCCTTTCATTAATCCATGATCAAAATGACGAATAGACCTCCCGCGCCATGCAAATGAATCGAAGACATATCAACCTAGCCACA
Source organism: Amylocystis lapponica (assembly GCA_022376435.1). Taxonomy (NCBI): domain Eukaryota; kingdom Fungi; phylum Basidiomycota; class Agaricomycetes; order Polyporales; family Postiaceae; genus Amylocystis; species Amylocystis lapponica. The sequence continues at coordinate 15,311 of JABYQE010000312.1, forward strand.
AGCCGTATTCCGACTCATCCCGCCAGAAGTTTGCACGGCGTGAAACTATATAAGCATTAGAATCCAGCCTATTTTAGACAATCACATAAAACATTGAATGATGTGCTAGGATGGGCCCCCCTACTTGCCTCCCGAAGACAGATATGAAGCCTGCGACACGCCCGAGCACCGAGACAAACTGGTAAACGTGATTCATCATTGTCATTATCCTGATCGTCAAAATGTACAAATTGTCACAACAACTTGAAATGCTACTCAAACCAACGTTCGATACAGTCCCCCGAAAGGTCTCTACACGCGGCCCCAATTGAACACTCACAAACCCGCCGCAGACAACAGCTTGGCATAGTCCGGCGTGCCCAGGCCCGTCACCTACCACAACCACATCCATCAGCACCACTCTCGACAGCGACACGCGGAAGACGGCACTCACCGGGTCCCACCCCGTCCCCGCCGTGAACCCATTCGTGTTGCACCCCGGGTTATCGCCCGACGTCACGTCGTTCAGCGCGCTCGCCGCAGTCCCGTACAGCCACGGGTTCAGGAACCCGAGCACGGGCTTGCCCGCCGCGAGCAGCTGGTCGTTCACGAGCGCGATCACGCTCGCGAACGTCGGGCTCGCGCAGCTCGTCCCGTCCACGCCCTCCGTTTCGCCGCTGATCACGACCTGGAAGTTCACGCCCTGCGCGGCGACGTCCGGGAACCCGCGCCCGGACGCGTTGTACAGCCCCTTGTACGTGCTGCCGAGCCCGTTGAGGAAGCTCTTGACCTGCGACGTCTGGTACGACGGCGCCGGGAAGATGTTGGAGAACCCGCCCGAAGAGAAGTCGGCTGCGGTCTCGGGCGAGATGCCTTGCGTCGCGCCGACCGAGGTCACGCTGCAGGCAGGTTAGATCGGGGAATAGAAGAGGGGGAGGGTGCTTACTAGGGGCACGCGGCGGGGAACACGGGCAAGAAGTCGGTGCACGAGGAGCCGTGCCCGCC
>JABYQE010000313.1:0-16263 GCA_022376435.1 Amylocystis lapponica
GCCCGTCTAGACGGGATTTGTCACTGGATGGGCTCACACTTGCACAAGTACTGCTGCCATATGAGCTGTATCATAAATTGCACCACTACCAAGTGCACCACGCAAACACTTCAGCCCAATTTCAGTAACAATATTGTACCATCACTCAATCTCCACCGAGCGGATGACCGCCTCAGCCCGTACAGACCTTGGCTTGATGTGACATTTGAATGGTGGAGGGTGGCTACGACATGGTCAGCATGCCTTACATCAGAGCCCACACGGGCATACCTGATTATGCCAGTCAAATATTCAGTCGCAGGGTCCATGACCACGCCGTTCTCGACAACCTTGGAGATATTGAGCACCGCGAGTGACATTGCGCAGGAGAGGAAAACAGATGCATCTGCGAGATATATGCCTGCATCGTGAAAAGCAGTCAGGGAGAGAGACAGGATGTACTTGTCAACAGTGCGAACCTGGGCAAACTCTGACAGGTCACAGAACAGACATAATCAGCATATGCAAGCAGCATGGCACATGTGTCTTACCGTCGTCCGAATCCAAAGATGACCTCGCGGGGGTCGCATTCCGCTTCCTTTCCATTCGAGGGGAGGAAGCGTTCAGGCTTGAACTCCAGCGGCGGCGGGTCTGCATACTGCTCTGGATCGTGCAGGAATTTCCTATTGATATTGGAAGGATAAATGAATATGCACGGTACGAAGGAGGGAGTGACGAACCAGATGTTAGCAATGACAATGCTACCCTTCGGTAAGAAGTAGCCTTCGTAGATGTCGTCTTCCATCAGCCGATGTGGGGCACCTGGACAGGACACCGGCACAGATGGCAGTTCAATTCCAGAACCAGCAGAGCACATCCTAACCTAGCGGCACAACGGGATTCCATCGCAGGACTTCTACCCATAGAGCCCTGACATATGGTAGCCGATCGCGGTCGTCAAGCGTTGGCCAGTGCGCCCGCCTCTAACCTGGCATTCTGCCATCTGCCAGCGCCGTGTCCCGCCACAACGACAAACATAGATAATAACATTGCATTCCTATCCTGCCAGTGTGCCAGTGGTCAGTCCATTGCACAGGAGACTCGGAACTAGTAGTACTGCACCGGATGATGCTGAGACCTTCAGTACTGGACTACTCGAGATAGCGTGTTGTTCTGATGCTGTCGCAACGTGATTGAGTCCTAGAAAGGTATAACCTGCCACAATCTGTCAATTCAAAACTTGGAAACCGGGAATACTACATACCTCCGTCTTGCAAATCATGTTCGAGGTGGATCAAATCTTGTGAGGAAGCATCAGCATGCCATGAGATTCGTTCATAAGTCGCAAGGTATGCAGCGCACCATCAGACAAAGTACTGCTCCCCACCCGTTGAAAACACAATCATCGAGTTACAACTACTAGTATGCCTTCGCTGGATCCCAACGACGCCGCGGCACTCGACCCGGCACTCGACCCGATGAGCATGGAACCAAATGTGCTCAATGCAATGCTACGCTACCAGCAATTCATGGCGGCTGCAAACACTGAGATGTCCCAAGTGCGTAGATGCGTGATTGGACCGGGTATATGATAATAATGCAGGGCTTCAGTTCCAGCCGTCTGCAGTTGAGAACATGCTCACGCACCTCAGGCTGGGCCCGCCTTCATTCAGACCTCAGCTCCAGCAACAGGTTTTCGGAAGCCTTGTGCCCTTCGGGCAGTCTCTGCAGTCTGCACCGAAAATTAATGTATGTGTATCTGTACCAGTGTGAAGTCTACTGAGGGCGGGGCGGCAGGTTGCCGCTCAGAGCGCGAGTCAAGGTTTGGGGCCGCGGCTTGGGCCCGGCGGGGTCAGACGGAGCCATTAGGGTCCTCTCAGTTGTTCTCTAGTAGTTACTGTAAGGCTAGAGGTACGTATCGCACTGAGGTCTCGAGGGACGTAGAGAGGCCCCGGGCAACTCCCCTAGAGGTTCGGCCTCGAGATGTCCCAAATTTGGCCTCAAAAATGCAATATTTCCATCCTCAAAAATGCAATTTCGCCCAGGGATTGTCACATTGTCACACGATGTCATGGGAGGTCACAGAATGTGTCACACTCATTTCGCAGCTTGTCCGTGGTCACGCTGTTGCGTCTGCACGTCGCTCAATTAATCTAAGGTGGAAACTAGATAACAAGCTAATCAAGAAGTATTTTTCGCATAGAAAATGTGCACGCACAGCCACCATTATATGGTCTCCAAATGAACCCATGAACTGCTCCCTCGTGGTTCTGCTAACGAGCGGCGGAAGCCACGGGGCTTGCTGCAGGATGGCACCGAACACATCCAGTGTTGTTCCTGAGGCCTGAGACCTTAAGCCTTTGGTTCGGGAGCAGAGGTTCGAGATCTTGTCTTATGAATTGTACGTTGATTTGACACATGCGAATCAAGTTCGGTGGTCATCATTCAGAAGTTCGGAAACATAGAGAAATAAGCCAATATTGGTATTTGCTCAATCACGCCGCCACAGAATTCAAGTGGTCAGGTTTGCAACATAGTCATGACCCATACTCAGATCTCACAGACATGCTGCATGGCCGGAGGACAAGGACCTTGCCTTTCCGGGCACTCAAAAATGCTATATGGGACAAGGATATCACCTTTTCAGGCCTTAAAAATGCAATCTGGGACAGGGAAAATGTGATTTTTCGCCCCTCAAAAATGCTATATTGGGCCGAACCTCTGGGGGAGTTGCCCGGGGCCTACGTAGAGCCCAAGTGTGCCGCACCCCTGCTAAGCCTACTCCTATTGGCTGCAGGGCGTGGGAAAAGCGCTGATCATGGGAGTAAGAAGCAAAGAGGACATCCCCGCATCACTTGGCGATGGTCGTCGACTAGACGGTGCCCACTGGCCAACATCATCTCATGCCAGTGGCAACCGCGCGTGGTCGGTCACACCACCGTACTACGAGGTAGGTCAATTGGTCAACGTGGAAGCGGAGGTTTCTATGTGCTGATATGCAGACGGCGGTATATCCGAGTTTCAGATGTCGCTTGTTTCTCCATTGGCACCGTTGGCATCCTACCTTCCTTTAGATCACTTCGAACCCACGCCTTCATACCCATCACAAAAAGGGCGGCTCAATTTGGACACTTATAACATCTTATCAGAATTTTACTCCTTATGAGTGCCTTGCATTCCAATTGGCTTGTTGAAGTAAGAACAGGGATTGTTGTAGTCCATGTCTTTGGAAGATGACCTTTGTAAGGCTTGGGCTCCTTGTGATTCAGTTATGCCACTGTTGCGAGAGGCTGACGAGCACATTACCACACACTCACCAGTTCCATATTAATAATGTAGGCCATGTAAGGAGGCTTCATGATTTGGATTACTCGAGGTTACTCTTGATAGTGAGATGACTTCCGAGTCCGCAGCGCAGTCCAACGGCTGTGAGGTGTTGGCTTCGAGGCTCGGTGCTCAACATATGCATTGTCAACAGCATACTATGCAAATAACATTAATATACAGAAGTGATGTACGATCTACACCCGCAGAGCTTCGTCTAACCCCTTGTTGCGTGCTGAGTTCAACTGCAGAATTTGAGTCAAGCAAGTGCAGAGATGACAGAAACAACTTGAAGAAAACACATACCACTGCTTCCACCAGCCAAGCCGGATACTCGATCTCTTCATCTGCCTCCGGCTCGGTGACAAACTCATCCGTGTTCTCAACGGGCTTGGCTGGGGCACAAGGGTGCTTGCTGAGCGGCAGAGCATTGATGTGAGGCCCATGGCAGCGCTCGAGAGACCAGCCGCTGATACGCTAGCGAACCAGACAACCACTGGTGCAGTTGTGATGCTCAACCCGGAGGGCTAACACACTAACACACAGTAATCCTGTATCCTACCAGACGTGAAGGTGCAAGTGGGGGCCGCAAGGTCTCGACGCGGTGAACAGGAAGGGAGATGGGCGAACAAGCTCCGAAGTGCACGAATACTGGGGACTACAGTTGCACTTCGAGGAGAGACTGTAGATATATAATAGTTAGTAGCGAAGCAGTGCAGATCGGCAGGCTGGTGTTAATTCGGATAGCGGATATACGAGACAAGAGACGACGGCAATGATGCAAAGACAATTGGTACTTAACGATATTTCGAGACACGGCTCGCGAAGTTCGACAACGAAGACTAATACGTTGTTCGGAGCTATTGGCGACATGTGACGTTCGGGCAGACTGTGATCTGAGCAGTGGGGTGTGAATTGCTGGTCGCCAGTAGAATACATGAAGGTATTTAAGTCGTAGGTAAAGCCGAAACTGCGACGAAGTCCGAATCATACACACACGGTACCTAACTGTCCGGCATGCGAAGCGAAGGGTGAACATACGGTGCGAACAGGGGATCATAGCCAAGCCGATGGTGAAACATGAGCGAAACCATTGAATGGCCAATGATACGGAGCGAACGAGTCCGATGCGTCCTAGGGCGTCCTGATCGGGGGCGGGATAACCATTAAGAAGACAGCCGGAAGGGGCAGTACACCGGGAGTGAGATCGCTATCTCGGCGAAGCTGGGGGACCGTGCCGAAAGGCGCATCAAAGGGCGGACAATGCATTCTAGATCATGCGGCCCGCACAGCCTTCGTGATGCGTGGCGCTTGATTCGCTCGGACATGTACCGGGATCATGTGTTGTGGGCAAAGGGCAGCGGCGCCCGGCATCTTGGCATCAGAGGCGATCGGAGGCGCGGAGCTCGTCGGAGCATACGACGACTAAATGCGAAGTGCGAACATGCGTTCGGCATGTCCGTTTGGAGCGAGCACGCAGCAAAGGGTCGGAGGGTCCTGTGAACAGTCGCAGGGACTTGTAGCGGAAGTCGAGCAAATGCGAAGAGTGTCGATGGTGCCGTAGAGGACAGGAGCCACTTCAGTTCACTCAATACATAATTACCATGCATAGACATGCCCAAGAATACATATCACACTGCAACATGTATTTGAAAAGTCCCTTGACCAATACATTGAATGCACTATGTATGCTACATTCAATACATTGAGCAGCAATACATTGAGCGCAAATACATTGAGCGCAAATGTATTGAATGTAGCATACATAGTGCATTCAATGTATTGGTCAAGGGACTTTTCAAATACATGTTGCAGTGTGATATGTATTCTTGGGCATGTCTACGCATGACAATTATATATTGAACGAACTGATACTCTACAGGACAGGCGTGGAGCTCTGGCGGCAGAGCGGTGGGAATAATGATGTCGAACAGTGCCGCGGCGAACACGAGTGTGAACGGCGAACCGCGGGATTGTGGACAATGGTGAACGGAGGTTCGAAACGTATGTTCGGTGCGTTTCCGCAGCCGAAAAGAGCAGGGTGCGTATCACCGCGGCGAGGGTCGCAAGCACATGTCGGCCGTCTGACTATGAACGGTAGTGAGGGTCGGACGAGCGCATGCACTGTGTGGGGGTGAAGAGCATGCTACATTTGTAGCAGTCGTTCTCCCCATCCTTGGGGGGAAGCTGTATCAGCGGGTTGACCTCGACCTTCTTGATGATGAACGGCTCGAGGACAGAGCCACCTGCACTCACCAGCAATGGCATACGCTGTGCACGACGAACAGCACGAGGGGCACCCTGTGGAGGGAGTGCATTCTTACCAGGTTGCACTTATGGTGTTGGCACTTGCGACAGGTCAAACACAGACAGCTTGAACTCGTCATCATCCGCATGGTGCTCGAACATGTGGAAGTTGTCCGAACCGGCGGATCCATGACAAGTCCGGGACCCACGGCGCCAACTATCTGCCGTGACATCTCCACAATCTCTGCGCGCGACGAAAGGTCGGAGTCCTCTTCGTCCCCGTTGGAGTCCGGCATGGGCAGGCTCGCTTCGCCGAAGTCAGAGAGGGACGCCAGCGAGCAGTAAGAGGCTCCCGTGTGCATCGGCAGCAGCATCCCCGCGCTAGGCTGCCACGGAGACGGTGCAGAAACTGACTCTGAGTCGGTGAAGTTGTTGTCGAAGCTGATGGGCGCACTGTCTGCCATCGGCATCACAATTGTCGGTGTCGCAAACACCAACTGTCCGCGGCGCCGGCGCCCCACGCCGGGTCCTCGTGCTTTGCATCCTCGACTCCTTGTCTGCGAGCCAGCGCTCCAGCTCCTCCATCTCGCGCTGTGCGCCCGCGGAGGGGCTGGTGTTGGGCGGCTCGGAGGGGATGAGCGAGCGCAGGCCGTTGTCCTCTTCGTCCCGTGCCCAGTTAAGCAGTTCGTGCGCGCGGCTCCGGCGCTGGTGTGTTGCATCGGACTGGACGATGGACAATGACACGTGGAAGACCCGGGACTGCTGGCATGAGGGTGGATGAGCCTTCTGCAACAGAAGCAGGGCATGTGTGTATGGTGTCTCTGGCTGTGGATGAGAGCTCAGCTGAGTGTTTGGCGAGCGGTTGTCTGCATATGGAAACTAACACAATTGCCGACTCAGAAGACAGCCACTGCGCGGGTTTTAAATTTTGATCTAGCTATACAGTCACCAGCCACAGGCTGAATAACCTGCTCACCATCCCCTGACCGCCTTTTGTCGCTAGCTAACATGCCAGCCTGAGTGACCACTGCCACTGGATGGCTTCAACTTCTTCTACAACCGGTGCTGTGGTAACCCCCCTGTCTGGTCATCCACCAGCCTATTGGATTCACGTTGGTATGGAAGACAGGCATGATTGCTCTGACAGCGATGTGCCCCCCCAAAAGGTGTACATCTCCCATACATTTTTTGATTATTGATCAATCATCTTCTCAGGAAATCCGACAGTTACCCATTACCGCACAACGGCAATGAATCCAAGCTCGGTGTAGTAACAACCAACTCCACGTCAGTTTCTTGCGGTCCCTGTGGCTTGTAAAAGTAAGTTGCCTTTCCTAGATCAATGATGTACCCGCCTCAGCATTTTTTGATGTTCATCAGTGCACATGGCTGAGTCTGTCGTCCGCCTTCCAAGGGCGACAACAAGAACAAGGTTATCTAAAATCAGAGTCATGTAAACCACGACACATCCCGACGGGGGCCATCACTTACGGTGCTGTGCAGGTGAGTATTGAATTCCCGGACAACAATTTTTTTTAATTGATGCCAATTTTCAGATATTCTCTTCGCTAGGAATCTTTGGTGTTGACGATAGTGTCGGCAAGTTTTAGTTGAGGTAAGTGAGTCATTTTGTTTTATTTGTGGAGCAATGCTAACTTAGCTATTCAATAGTCTGATGCTCGGCCCTCAGGACAACTAGACGGCGGCATCTCCGGCTTGCAAGCCGCAAACTGCACCACTGTCATCCCGACGTTCCCCGCCACCTGTCCCTTGTAAGTGCCCTCCGTCTTGCGCCCGCAGCTCATCTGTTGACCCCACACAACATCACCGCCGTCAGCTCCACGACCGGCATCAGCCCAGAGACCGCCGCCTCCATCTCCACAGGCGGCTTCTCCAACTACTTTTCCCAGCCGTCCTTCTAGGCCTCCCCTGTCTCGCCCTACCTGTCCTTCCTCAGCCAGATGAACAAGGGCCTCTTCAACTCGTCGGGCTGCGGTTACCCAGATGTCTTGATGCAGGGTGTGAACTTCGTGATCCAGCGAGACAGCGAGACAGTGGGCGTCCATATTTTGCAACAAGTGCTGAGCGTTGGACGACTACTATGCCAACGGCGGCGGTGCTTGGTGTCAGGAACAGAATCGGTTGATACCAGTGGTCGGGTACCGGTTGCAATGTCATAGAATCAGATGAATATAATTATTATGTCACATTGCAATTGCATCATATGGCGAGCACAAGCAAAACCAGTTCTGTACAACTTTGCCAGCCGGAACACTTGCTATACGTATGATGACCTGACAAGTTCAATAACTCTCTCGCAACTCATGATTCCACCACAAGGGCTAAGATAATGACCCTCATCCGAAGGATGACAAGCCTTCCCGATGTCACAAGGCAATTTTAACCCTCTTACATTGCCCTCATGCCGCACTTGTAAGCTGGACTCTTGTGGCTTCAGGGGATTACAATCCTTGTGCTCCTTACAACCCTTTTATTGATCGTAATGCTATCAGATTGCATTGTGATACCATCCGAAGACCCGCACCTTTTTTGTGATGCCAGCCATCGAACAATCATGACTTGCATGGCCTTGAGTGTTCCCTGTTTGCGATGTCACGGTCCGACTGCGTGTACCGATCAGACGATGTCGTGTCCCCTGGAACATATGTTTCCCGGGATTACCACACTGGCACACGACCGGAAGACACCACTCGGGCTGTACAGCTTTGCATCAATGACCTACATCGAGCCACAGGTAAGTACTACCGGGAATCATGCATGCTACATTTTATATCTGTTTGACTATTCCTTTCACCCAGCATCGAAAATTCCTCTACCCGACTTCGCTCCACCTATATCGTGTTATCCTGTGCAATACAACAACATTCTTGCCGATGTGAACAGCAATTGGCATTATGTGGCACCAATGTCTTCGGACTCTCTTCTCCGTGCCAACCAGAACCTCAATGTCCTTTCACATTCCGATATTCCGGCCCCATCACCACTTCCCCCACAACACTCGTTGCCCAGAATCATATCATGGCACACTCAATCAGATGACATCATCTGCAGCGCAGATATCATACATGATTTGCTCACCCATATGAAGCCAGCTCTACACATGAGTGCATGAGCTCTTCCGCGGCGTCAACTAACAGAAACAACACATTACATATGGTGTACCCATATATATCACGCAGCTGGAGCCACTTGAGTGACTTTGTAAGAGTCAGAAAAGTGTCGAGCTTGAATATTACAAGGTATCCATACTGTCATTTTTCCCTTTCGCCGTGTCCTCGCTATTTAACTATGTATCATTCTGGTCCATCAACCATTTCTATTGTCGCACGATGTAATCTGTAGATTACCTAGTCTTCGCTGGCATCTCGGTTTGCTGTCTGATATCAAGCATATAATGTCTACTCTGAAGAATTATCCTGATTGTAAGTTCAGCATGTGTAAACGCCACTGGCACTGCTCAAGCACTCACATTCTGATCCGATCTGCACAATTCCTTATGGAGTTTCTCAATACTTGTTCTAGTGCAGCTAGAGTGGGACCCGGTACTCAGGTTTGGCCAATCAGCTATGGTTGCACAAATTATCAAACATAATTTGCACACCCATAGCAAACAAGTCAAAATGCGAGTCCGGCTACTCTGATATGCCGGTGCACCCATCAGTTACTCGTTCTAGTGCTGCTAGGGTGAGATCTGGTACTCAAGTTTGGCTGATCAGCTATGTATGTGCAAATTACCCCATATAACTTGCACACCCATAGCAGACAAGTCAAACTACGAGTTTGGCTACTCCGGTACGCCGGTGCGCTGATCACTTTTAAAATGCGCAAAGCACCAAACTGAATATTGCCCGTATGCGTCACTAACCTCTGGAATGTGATATATATGTTGGTGGTGGGTCAATTCTCTTCGTGTTTCGTTTAGGCACTGGTTGTAGTTACACTGTATTCTGGAGCAACTGTGAATCAGCAGCATGTTTTTGAGCCTGAATGCATCAATTATCAATACAGTCCATGAAGATGCTGTGGCTTACACAATTTTCGTGAAGAAAGATCTATCCACATGGCGATGGTAATGTGTTTCTGGAACCCACGCATCTGTGCATTGAATGATGGGGATGAACCCAATCGAAAAATTGTCCACTCATAGCATACGAGCTAACCGAGCGTCGAGAGATCCTGCATCGCCGCTTATGATGGGACAATCTGGGGGCCGACAGAATGAGCAACTTATATAGAAAGAGGCTCTGTAAAAAGGTACTCACCTCGCCTTAACAGATGGCAAATGATGACCATCCCGGAAATTTCTTACCCTATTGCACGTGCTTTCCGCACTCACACTATATAGGGCAAGACTCGGGGTACTCAGATCTGGTTGATCAGCTATGGCTGGGGAAATTGTACGTATCGATTTGCACACCCATAGCAGATAAATTGAATGAACAGTGCGAATTTTGTTGGTGGCCATTCCTGTATGTCCATGCTCTTGTTGAACTTTCTTATTTCTACGGCCATTGTCTCTAGTAGATTAGATATGGACCGTTATCTCACACCGTTATCTCTCACATGTTATCTCACATGTTATCTCACAAGATAAGATAGGTGTTCCTTTGTTTCCTCTTTCGGGATTCCTTTGTCTTCCCTATATGGGATTCGACTCTCACAGTCTTTGTTCTGGATTGGGACATTCCATTGTCTTCCCCATTCGGGTCTTCCATTGTTCTGTCCAGTATATATAGAGGCTGGCTTTGTACGTCGCTCCTCAGTCTTTTATCTCTGACTGAGGAGTAAGTCCACTCGTTGTTATCTGTCTCTATTCTTGCTTACAACCTGTACTAGCTTACGTCCAGTATATATAGAGGCTGGTTTTGTACGTCGCTCCTCAGTCTTTTATCTCTGACTGAGGAGTAAGTCCACTCGTTGTTATCTGTCTCTATTCTTGCTTACAACCTGTACTAGCTTACGTCCTGTGTGTGACACTGCTAGGTATCGTTGTAATCTGAGTCTTTTATCTCTGACTGAGGACTTACGTCCTGTGTGTGACACTGCTAGTGCCGGCGTATTGCCCTTCTAGGATCTTACTTCAACAGGTTATGAGCCCCGCGCTCTAGCCGCATTCCTCCCTGTTGCTCTGGTCGTCATCTTGCACGCGCATACTCTCATCGACCGCTACTCTGTGTCTCCTCTTCCGTATCACTCTGTGGGTTTAGCGCTGTTGAACAGTGTTAACTCAGGCGACATCTATCGGATCCCCCGGTGTTAAATCGGCTGACTGGGGGTGAAGTTCGCTCTGACTCTTGAAACGAGTGTTCCCCACCTCGATCACGGACTTGACACACATCGCGCTTTCATTTTTTGATCCTACGCTCTTGGCACTGTGGATTATCCGTGTTCTACCCGTGCACACATCTACGATTCTGAAGACTTTGTCGACCGTGCTGAAGACGTCGATCGTCCACGAGACCGCTTTGTCGAGTGTGACGAACAGCCTTGCCCAAATCGTTATAACAGCATAGGATACGTTCGACGTCCCAATTTCGACTTTCAGGAAATCGACTCTGCACAGGAAGCTCTAATACGAGATAATCTCCTCTCCACACAATCATATCCTCAGTCATCTCACTCCGCTACTCGTCCACCATCACCTACTCCCTCATTCCCTTCGCTTGTCTTCGACTACGATATCATCATGTCGGAGCTCAAGCTTTCCAATATCCCAAAGCTCACGTCGAGCTCGCAATACCGCTCCTGGTCTGGCTCCATGATGGGAGCCCTCATCTATTCTGAGTCCTGGGGAGTCGTCAGCGGCACTGAGTCCGCTCCTGACGCTGCGACGGATGCTGCCGGCTACAGAGCCTGGCAGACTAAGGACGCTCGCGCCCAGGGTCTCCTCTATATGTATGTAGACCAACAACTCCACCATGTCTTCGAATCCGCGAACGGCTCGTCTCGAGCCATGTGGACTGCTCTCAAGGAGAAGGTCGGAACACCGGAAGGCATGACGATCTTCCAGAAGTATCAATCCTTGTTCCACACGCAGTTCGTCGACACTCGCCCCATGTCCGATCAAATTGACGCTCTCCTCTCCACCATCAAAGTCGTCATTGATGGAGGCATCGCTCTCGACGACATGCAGAAGGCCCTCCTCATCCTGACACATCTCCCAGCCGGATACGCGACTACTACGTCCGCTATCCTTGCCACGACGGAGCTCAAGGCCCTCAAGCCTGAGTTTGTCAAGTCGAAGGTCCTTGCTGAGGAGTCTAGCAAGAAGGGTCAGGGTACTTCCTCTGCGTCGCGCGCCTCCACCACCAAGGCGGCCCAATCTGGCCCTTGCCCGCACTGCGGCAAGACCGGTCATCCCGGTTCCAGGTGCTGGAAGAAGTGGGGACGGCATGGCGAGAAGCGGGAGAAGAAGGACGGTTCTGGCGATGGGAAAGGCAAGGCGAAGGATACTGCTTTGGCTACCGTAGAAGTTGTAGCCAGTGGGAGCAATGACATTCACGCTTCCTTCTATGCTGGTGGGACTGAGAAACTTACCGCCTGGATCATGGATTCTGGTGCTACGTCGCACATCACCCCTGAAAAATCTGACCTCACTGACTATGTTGCCTATGCCGAACCTAAGATATTTGGCACCGCTAAGAAAGACGTCGACGACGATTCTACTATAAAGGCACTCGGTGAAGGCATTGTCCATTGTAACGTTCAGATTGGTGATGAAGTAGCAAGTCTTATCATTTCGAAAGTCTGCTATGTTCCCGACGCATCTTCCCGTCTGTTTTCAACCACCATGGTTGAACGTAATCAGATGTGCATGATTCAAGGCTGCGGACAGATGATCTTTCTCGACAAGTACCCTATAGGCGATATCACTGAAGGTAGTTCTTTGAAAATTACCGGTCGACCCCTCTTTGTTGCGCATTGGGACGACTGGCTTCAATCCTACATTGGCGAATTTACTATTACTGGGAGATTGGCACAATACCGCCTATCCTCACACGAACTTTGGCATCAACGTTGTGGACATGCATCCAGGGATGTTGTTCGAAAACTCCCCTCCAACGTTTCCGGTGTTGATGAAATCTCTGCGCACCCTGGCACTCCATGTGAAGGATGTGCGCTAGGGAAGCAGCACCGGGCTCCTTTCCCTGAATCCAAGAAGCGAGCATCGAGGCCACTCGAACTTATTCACACTGATTTGGATGGACCCATGTCCGTTCAATCTGTCGATGGTTACTCATACTTCGCTACCTTCCTCGACGATTACTCTGGCTTTGGCTATATCTGTTTCCTCAAGCACAAATCACAAGCGATCGATGCATTCCGTATGTACAAGGCATGGGCTGAAAAGCACTCTGGCCATACTATCAAAACGGTACGCTCCGATCGTGGGGGGGAATATATGTCAGACGCTTTCGGGAAGCTTCTTTCGGAATCTGGAATCGAGCACGATAAGACGATGCCCTATAGCCCGCAGCAAAATGGTCGCGCTGAACGCTGGAACCGCACGGTTGTTGAGAAAGCAATGTCTATGCTCTATCACGCCGGCATGTCTAAAGGTTTCTGGAAATTCGCTGTTGACGCTGCGGCACACATTCATAATCGTGTTCCCATGAGACGCCTCAAATGGTCTTGTCCGATAACTGTCTGGGATGGGACTATCCCAGATGTATCGTATTTTCGAGTGTTTGGCTGCAAAGCCTATGTCCACACTCCAAAGGAACAACGTAGGAAACTCGACAAGAAGGCTGTCGAACTTACGTTTGTTGGGTATGAGTCCGGAAGCAAAGGTTATCGCTTCTGGAATCGGGATACCCATTCTGTTGTCTTGTCTCGCGATGTGACATTCGACGAAGAATCCTTCCCCGCTAAGTCCAAGCAACAACCCATCGTCGCCCCTTTAGATGCTCCGGCAGGCGATGATGATGAACTTGAATATCTCGAACTGCCTCTTTCCCCGGTACCCTCTCATAGGAAGTACTACCGGGAGAACCTGCAGCGGAACCGGTACCCTCTCATGATGAAGTACTACCGGAAGAAGCTGACCCTTTGGCACGACCTCCTGCTGACGAACCTGCTCCACTCCATCCATTGCCTCCTCCACCTCGTCCACAGCACAAGAAGAAGAACCCTGTTCCTTCTGGACTTCCTGTCCTAGTGATCGTCCTAAGCGTACCAACGCTGGGAAGAATCCTGCACGTGCACAGGACAATGTCTATGGTGATGAACCTGGCTCATCGGTTGATCGGCGCACAGACAGCTCAGGCGGACAATCTATCCGTCATCTCTTAGAGCTTGCGTCTACCTACAAGCCGACTATTCCCCAATCTCATCGGGAAGCCATGAAAGCATCGGACGCTGCGCAGTGGAAACTGGCTGAGAAGTCAGAAATCGATTCACTTATGGAGAACAAGACTTGGAAACTCGTCCCTCGTCCCAAGAATCGACAGGTAGTGGGAGCGCGCTGGGTATATGCGATCAAACCTGATGGTCGTTACAAAGCCCGCCTAGTAGCCAAAGGATATTCTCAGGTTTATGGTCAGGATTACCATGAAACTTTCTCTCCCGTCGCTCGTTTTGAATCTATCCGCTATCTCCTTGCGCATGCCGCGCTTGAGAACTGGGAGATTCACTCCATGGATGTTACCACAGCATTCCTTAACGGAGATTTAGACGAGGAGATTTTCATGGAACAGCCTGAAGGCTGGGATATTCCTGGAAAGGAAGGTTGGGTCTGTTCCCTCTTAAAGGCGCTTTATGGGCTGAAACAAGCCTCTCGCCAATGGAATGAAAAGATCAATGCAACCTTGCTGGAGACCGGCTTCATCCGCACCTACGCGGACTCTGGAGTCTACATTTATCAACGGGAACAAGACGGAGTCATCACAATCATCATTCTATACGTAGATGATCTGTTGTTGATGGGTAACCGGCTTTCGCACATCAAGGAAGTCAAGGCACGTCTTGCCAAGACTTACAAAATGACAGACCTTGGTGAAGTCGACCGCTTCTTAGGCCTTCGGATAGTTCGTAACAGAACGACTCAAACGATAGACATCGACCAGGAGTCCTATATCCAGGAAGTGCTTGAACGGTTTGACATGGCGGATTGCAAATCGGCGAAAACTCCTCTCCCCGCTGGTGCTGTGTTGGTCCAGAATGATCAACAAACTTCGGACGCTTTTCAGACCCGGTATCAGAGCCTTATTGGCAGTCTCCTATACGCCATGCTCGGTACTCGTCCTGACATTGCCTATGCGGTCACACGGCTTTCCAAATACAACTCGAACCCCTCGGAGCAACACTACGAGTTTGCCAAGTACATCTGTCGGTATCTTGTGGTACTACAGCTCTGAAGCTTCACTACTCCGGGAATTCTGGGTCTGGCCTCGTTGGCTACTCTGACTCAGACTGGGCGGAAGACCGTGATGATAGACACTCGACCACTGGATTTTGTTTCCTTTTGGCCGAAGGCGCTGTATCGTGGGTGTCACGGCGACAACCTACGGTATCTTTATCGTCCACAGAAGCCGAATATCAGGCAGCTTCTGACTCGTGCAGACAACTTGCCTGGCTGCGTACGCTCGGAGAAGAGTTAGGAGATGACATGTCGAAACCCACTCAGCTCCTCATGGATAATCAGGGTGCTATCTTCCTCGCCATCAATCCTGCTCATGACCGTCGTACAAAGCACGTCAATATCCGCTATCACTTCATTCGTGAATACGTTGATGATGAAAATGTGGAAATCTTCTACATTCCAACTGCGGAGATGGTTGCCGACTGTCTTACGAAGAGCCTGCCTTACTCCAAGGTCGTTCAGTTTCGTGAGGCCATGGGACTTGTCTCTGCGACTGCTTAGTCGAGTGGGAGTGTTGAACTTTCTTATTTCTACGGCCATTGTCTCTGGTAGATTAGATATGGACCGTTATCTCACACCGTTATCTCTCACATGTTATCTCACATGTTATCTCACAAGATAAGATAGGTGTTCCTTTGTTTCCTCTTTCGGGATTCCTTTGTCTTCCCTATATGGGATTCGACTCTCACAGTCTTTGTTCTGGATTGGGACATTCCATTGTCTTCCCCATTTGGGTCTTCCATTGTTCTGTCCAGTATATATAGAGGCTGGTTTTGTACGTCGCTCCTCAGTCTTTTATCTCTGACTGAGGAGTAAGTCCACTCGTTGTTATCTGTCTCTATTCTTGCTTACAACCTGTACTAGCTTACGTCCTGTGTGTGACCTTGCTAGGTATCGTTGTAATCATTAGTCTTTTATCTCTGACTGAGGACTTACGTCCTGTGTGTGACCTTGCTAGTGCCGGCGTATCGCCCTTCTAGGATCTTATTTCAACACAACAGTCCGATAGCAACAGACAAACACAATTGGAGGGATAATCTAGTGGAGAGTGAACAAAATGTACAATTTTGCAGATCATAGCCGAATGAGGCAGAGCACCGGGAGTATGATCACTATCTTGGGAGAAGGTGAGGCAGTGGCTGATGGCACATCAAAGAGCAGGATCACATTTTGGGACACGCAGCTAGCACTGCCCTCAGAGATTCCAAGTCTCAATGTATGGTGGCCTGATGGCAGAGCAAAGTCGGTGCAAAGTTATGTGGCAAGAGCAAAGGGCACAAGCATTTGGCACATGTGGTTCCTAGAGATTCAGCAATGTGAAGAGATGTGGA
>JABYQE010000314.1:0-16234 GCA_022376435.1 Amylocystis lapponica
CTTGGTGTCGCTGCTGGCGAATCAGCGATAGAAGCTCTTGTGTCAGCCCGGAGTTCTTCTCGTGACCAGAGGACAAGTACTGTGGCCCCAATGCGTAAATGATTACGTGGGAGGAGATATCGAAGTCACAGCGTAAATACCTTGTGCGCCTCATCGACGACGAGCACTTTACCCGTGTCGACGTTTGCGCGGACGAACAGCCGGGTGACGATCTCGAAAAATCCGCATGCAGACGCGGGGTCGATGAATGGGTCGGAGAGATCGATGATGGTCAATTGGCCGGGCGCGAATCGCGCGGGAGCTTCGCGTCCTTTTTTCTTGTCCAGGAAGGACTGCAACAGTGACATGCGCTGCTCGAGCCCAGTCAGCTGCTGCGGATTGAACTTCTTCTTTTGCTGGTCTAGTACGGTCATGAATTTTTGATACGAGTACTTCTCTCCCAGTTCGCGCAGAATGGACTGTCGGACCAGATCAGCACGCGTCAAAATATAGCAGCCTGAGACCATGAGGCCTGAGGGATGATGTCAACTCACGAGAATGATCTGCATATACAAAGGCACCGAGTCACCGATGGCCATCATCGAGAGGAACGCCTGCGCATCAAGCTCGCTCTCATTGAAACGCAGAGGCTCCACCGTGACCTTGGGCCCCAGAGGAGCATAGACAGCCCTCATGGTATTGAGCGACGAATAGGACACGAATACGCGGATCTTGGGTGCCCTTACAGCTGCCGTCGAGCAGCCAACCCAGGCCGCCTCACAGGGCTGTGAGTAGGGTCCCCCTTCACCATAATGAAGGACGAGACCACTCAGTGGCTTCTCGAGCGATCCGATTTTTGGATAATTCGCGATGAGCATGTTTTCAAGTAACACCGATACCGTGTGGGACTTGCCGGAACCCTGTACTCCACATACGATGGCGGAGAATGGTGCATTCTGTGCGAAACCCGTCAGATCATGATGTCTCCAGGACATGGTGGACGGAATATCGTACTGTGTTGACATACAGACGTGAATTGTCGGAAACGTCGGCGATGCCGCCAGATTGATCACTGACAGCAAGGCACGATTCCAAGTCAATAGAATTCGAAGAAAGAGTAACTGTATACATACTACACACTGATGACCGAGCCTAGCACTCCCCGTTGCGGGAAATTCGCGTGCCCGCCAGCGGCAACATAGGCAGCTCGGGTTATAATAGGTGCCGTCCTCAATTCGTGGTCTTTCGGGTCACGGTCGTTCAACGAAAGATGCCCAAGAAGCTCGTACTCCTCCTTTGCAATGTGGACGATTAGTCGATGCATAATCGTTTCAAGAAGGCAGTGCTTACTACGTCCCCGTCCTCTGCATGGACGCTGGTCTCAGACCTTACGGTACTATCCAGACTGGGTGTTCGAGAGGAAGGCCGCTCCTGTACGACATTTCGCGGAGTTATAATAAGTCGATCTCGTACGGATAATGACCAGAACAACTTACGCCAGGGTCCTCCTGTGCAGATTCTGATTCCGGAATGAGCTGACGCAGGAGATCGTCGTAATTGGGCATTTCAATTAGGGATATAGCGAAAGTGGTGTTGTGTGTGTGTGGGTGGGGGGGGGGGATTGTAGCCTGAAGGGCCGTGATTCGGCTTTTAAAGAGATTCAGCGTTGACAGTGCTGTTCTGAGCACTGCGATCACAATCACGAGAAAATGTGAGGCAGACTCAAGACTATGGAATCGGCATTCCGTATGATGCGGGTGTCATGCACATGTCAAGCTGCATCCAAAGGGGAGGCCTCGTTGAATTGCTCATGCAAGAAAGGAATCCGAAGAATACACGAGGATGCTACGTGTGCGTTCACAGGAACTTGGATCTAATAGGAATTATATCCTCGTGTCAAATCTGACCCTCGAAAGTACAAGAACTTAATCAACTCACTTGAGGAAAGAATCCAAGGTTCGTGGAAGACATCCCACGGACCCACAGACGTATACAGATTCACGTCAATGCTCAAGGAGGATCGTGGTGTGCCCTTCCAAGGCTTCAAGTAATTCGAGGACCTAGTATTTGCATAGTCTTAAGAGTTCTGCGTCCCTACCTGTCGTACCGATACTGAGCATCCTGATCCGAGTCGAACGTCTTCTGGAGGGTGTGTTCTGATACTAACCTCTGTGCCAGGTAGGCATACACGTGGTTTTCATGCGCAGTTCCGTTACCTGCAGATGTCGAATGGGCCGCCGCATTGTTGCCGGCTTCGGTCGGTCGAACGAGTGTGAACTAGTACTTGAGTGAATCCAGCCAAGAAGCATCGAGAGAGACACTTTTTGCTGTCCTGGTAGCGAGTAAGATTGGTTGCATTGTTGGTTGCCGTATCCGAACCTGAACACCTTCTTGACTGGCCAACTTGAAGCCACGCGCCGCGGAGCATCGCCATAAACACGTGTTCACGTTTCTGCCAAAATAGGAGCTATCACTGGCACGTTCATCAATGTTCCGACCGGTATGTTATCCTTGTCGTACACGAAACAGGAAAATGGAACATATCCTGTGTTGTCGAAACCAAGCACATGCAGCCTCATGATCGACTGTGCTACAAGAACATGCGCCCGAGTCAGGCCGCGAGACGGACTCAGCCGTCTATAACAAGAATCGAAGCTCCGCCGTCCTCGGTAATACGTTCACGAGTTTTTACCAGGAGGTACTGACGTCCGAACTGAGCAAATTCATGCTTATCTGGGAAATCCAGCTTGTTGGCCGACGTGCTGCGGCGAATGTCAAGTCCCGAGGGCGCTAGCACGATTGCATGTCCCGTCTAAATTTGTACTTTCATTAGTATGTACCAATGGATCAGCTGGGCCGATCGAGAACGTACCCTCAGTCTAACAATGCGATCGAAAGCATCACTGTCCGACAGATTTGCAGAAACATGTCTGGCAACATGATCCCACCATGATGGGGATGAGAATCGATGGAGGATGACAATACCGCACAGGTCCAGTAGAACTGCAGGGACAACGGTCGGTTCTAACACACCGTTCACGATTAGCTGGCACTTGTCCCAGTCCAAAGAAACTGACCTTGAGTGCTGATCACCACCCGCATGGCCATGTGTCGCTGTTGACGGATTAACGACAAGAGTGCCTTTGTAAGTCCGGAGTCTATCCTGTTGGCAGATAGATACTATTCGATCGAATTGCAGATGCCAATACACTATCGACAGGGACTGAACAGCATACCTTGTGGGCCTCATCGACGACAAGAACCTTTCCGGTTCCGACGTCGGCCCGGACAAATATACGAGTGACAATCTCGAACAGACCACACGCGGACGCGGGGTCAATGAACTTGTCGGTCAAATCGACAATTGTCACCTGTCCCTCGGCAAACCGTACGCTAGTACGACGCGGCCCGCTGGTATCAACAAAAGCCTTGACCAGTGCCATGCGCTGAGTAAACCGGGCTACTTGGGCAGGGTTCCAATCTCCCTTGCAGGCCTCTAGTCGGCGCACGAATTCGGCATACGTGAACTTTTCGCCCAAGTCGCGAAGGGTCGCCTGGACAGAAAATTGAACATTCACAGAAACAGTGAGAGGGAAACAGTAGACTTGCCATGACGGTCTGCATATATAGAGGGGCTGACTCCGACGACCCGACGGCCATCAGAGACAGGATGGCTTCGGCGTCGAGCTCATTCTCCGAAAACACAAGAGGGCTGACCGTGACTTGGTCCCCGAGCGGAGCATAGACGGCCTGCATTGTGCGAAGCGATGAACTAGACACGTATACACGAACTTTCGGAACACGAATACCACTTGTTTTGGCTCGTGCGAGCCATGCGACCTCGCTGGGGCGCGAGTCAGGCCCGCCTTCGCCAAAGTGCAATATGAGACCTGACAGGGCCTTCTCAGTGTAACCAATGGCAGTGTATCCCGGGATGAACATGCTCTCTAAGAGCACGGAAACCGTATGAGACTTGCCAGAACCCTGCACACCACAAACGAGAGCCGAGAACGGGGTGTTCTGAGTAATGTCCGATCAACGAACTGAGATGCCACTAGTACAACATAATATTACCGTGTTGATGTACAGCCTGGGATCATTGGGGACATCGCGAGTAACTTTGTTGCTATAGAGAAATTGAGTACCAATATTCATTCGACTACACAGGACTCACTGAATAGACAAGAGACTTCCGAGAACGCCGTACTGGGAAGGCCTCGCTGACACGGCTGCAGCTACATATGCGTCGCGTGTCAGTATGGGTGCATTCTTCAACTCATGGCCGTCCTCGCGAACATGCTCCGTAGTGGCATCACCAAGAAGTTGCAGCTCATCCTACATCAACAGAACAGCAGATATCCATGAACATGCAGGTAAGCCTGGCAGAACGAATGAATTCACAGAAGCAGATTGAGTTGTACTACGTTCAGGCAGATCGTCAGGCTGGTGTGGGCATGACATTGTCAGCACTTCCAGAAAAATCTGACACAAACCGCGGAAACACACCGTAGCACTGCGTGTGATTGGGGTTGGAATCTTGCAAGTAGCTCTCAGGACGGGGGATGACGCCACCTGGGATGGAATCACATCGGTAACAGATCCCCAATCAAGTAGTGGTTGCCTACCGACGACGAACTACTGCCACTTTCATCGCTTGATTCTGAGTCAATACGAGCACGCTTCCTCGGGTTGGACACCAATTTCTGCATGGCTTCCAGCCTCTGTTCCGCGGAGGACAACTGCCGCCGATACTATGTATCTTAGACCTCTGTATGCTGCGAACTGTTGATGAGGTCAGCATACCTTTTCGGAGAAGGATCGTGAATTAAATCGTATGCAGCAACCAGTCCTCCAATTCAGTGATGCTATCACATATCTGAACGCAAGTATGCGCTCCTCGTGTGGTTATGGGAGTACAACAGACATGGGCCACGGCCCCTGTACTTGTGCCAGCAAACAGACCGTGGTCAAGCTGCTACTCGCATAATCTCGATGCTTCTTTATTGCAACGTTTGGATACCTGCGAAGACGCTCACCAGGGAACGAATAAGTGTTTGCGTAGCTGGCAGCAGACCGACTTGGCGGTGCTTCCTAATTCTGCTGCAAAATAGCGACTTCGTGACCAGCAGCGAGACTTCTATGAGTGACAGCTCAAAAGAACTGGAGATCTCCGACTCGCGCAGTAAGTCCGACAGAGATATGGAAGGCTCGGCACGCTCAGCAGTGCCAGTTAAGTCCTCGAGCAAGACCCGGCACTGGGTCCCAAGTACAGTACTTGGCAGGGCCGCGACTAAGTTGGTAGGCGCTTAATTCCAATCTGAGATCACCTGTAACTTTTAAATTACTTACGCGTCTCCGAGTCACGGGGCGCAATGTTCAAGTCACGACTCGGACTCACCTAGTATTGAGATGAAGCTGTACTCCTCTTGACACGACGCCCACGCGTAGCTTCCGACAACGCATGTATATCTTATCTCGCAGATCGGACTCGGATACAGCCATACAGGACTACTATACAACCAAGATAGATCCGCCGCCGTCCTCTGTAACTCGGTCACGCGTCTTCACCAAGAGATAGCGCCGCCCAAACTGTGCAAGTTCCAGTTTGTCCATGTATCCGATGCCGTTGCAGGGGTTGCTTCGGTCAACGTCCAGTCCCGAAGGCACTAGGATGATTGCCTCGCCTGTCTGAGGTTGGGCTGTAATTAAGCAGCCAGCAGCAGAACCAGAACAATTGCAAACATACCCGCAGCTTTACAATGCGGTCAAAAGCGACATCGTTTGACAAATCCGCGGATACATGCCTGACGACATGTTCCCACCAAGATGGGGACGAGAAACGATGCAGGATCGCGATTCCGCATAGGTCGAGGAGCACCGGAGGGACAACTGTAGGCTCTGATATAACGGTTAGCGTTGGGAAGCCGAGTCATCATCTGAAACCTCACCTTGTGTGCTGATGACCACTCGCATGGCCATGTGTCGCTGCTGACGGACCAGCGACAACAACGCTTTCGTCAGCCCGGAGTTCCCTTTGTTAGCTGCGAGGTACTGAGGCAGACATCAAGTTCAAAGTAAACCAAAAGCGGTGAAAACATACTTTGTGGGCCTCGTCAACGACGAGAAGCTTTCCCGTGCCGACCTCGGCACGGACGAACATACGAACGACAATCTCAAAAAGCCCGCATGCGGCCGCAGGGTCGATGAATTTGTCGGTCAGGTCGACGATAGTCAGCTGTCCCTCGGCAAACCGTGCACTCCCGTGTCGCATGTCCTGATCGACGAAGGCCTTCACGAGGGCCATCCGCTGCTCAAACCCGGCAACCTGTGCCGGATTCCACTTTTCCTTGCAGTCGTCCAGGCGGCGCATGAAGGCCGCGTATGTGAAGTTCTCGCCCAAGTCGCGGAGAGTGGACTGTATACCGAGATCAGGGTTCTCACACCATGGCGGGACACACAAAACTCAGAGCGCACCATGATCGTCTGCACATAAAGTGGTGCAGAATCGGATGACCCGACGGCCATCATTGACAACAAAGCCTCCGCGTCGAGTTCGTCTTCCGAGAACAGAAGTGGCTCGACCTGTACTTTTTTCCCGAGAGGAGCGTATACTGCCCGCATTGTCTGGAGCGATGAGTTCGATACATACACACGGACGTTAGGAGTGCGGATGCCGCCTGCTTTGGCATTTGCCAGCCATGCAGCTTCGCTGGGCCGCGAGCCGAGACCGCCCTCGCCCAGATGCAGGACAAGGCCGGAGAGGGCCTTCTCCGTGGCACCGATGGGCATGTACTCAGGTACCAGCATGCTTTCCAGTAGTACAGAGACAGTATGAGACTTCCCAGAGCCTTGGACGCCACATACGAGCGCCGAAAATGGTGCGTTCTGCATGATTTATCGTCATTATCACGGAGATACTGCCAAAAGTATAGGGCGTTACAGTATTGATGTACAGGCGAGGATCTTCGGGGATGTCACAAGTCGTCTTGTCACTGGAGGGAAATAAGGACCGATGCACATAATAAGCTATTTCACGTACTGGACAGAGAGAAGACTCCCAAGCACGCCATACTGAGACGGCCTTGCCGATATTCCCGCTGCCACGTATGCATCCCGAGTTAGTATGGGTGCCGTTTTTACTTCATGGTCGTCTTCATGGCCAAGCGCGGCGGATGCACCATCGAGGAGCTGTAGCTCATGCTAGACCATTTTCCCATCATTTATTGACACATCCGCAGACACAAGAGATTATGTAAATGAACTTACCAACGCCGGAAGCGGAGCATCGTGTTCGAACACCTCTTCAGGCTAGTACAGACATAAAACGATCATGAGTTTAGAAACCATGGTTCGTGAAAGAGAATAACGATACCGTTGCGTTTCGTGAGACTGGTGACGGGATGGAGGCATGCCTCCAATGGCGGGAAGGCATGGTCTAGATTGGCATATCTCCGTAAGTATATGATACACTGAGGTTGAATAAGAAGACGTACCGAGGATTATCTGCAACTACTTGAAGAGATGGAGCAAGTATGGGTGAGATGTGTTCGAGCTGGATATCAATGTCTGCTTTGCCTGCATTTAACTGTTCCACGAACAACACCGAAAATGTCATCGTCCACCCGCAACATACCTAAGTATTTCCTTTTACGATGCGCAGTCAACCATTGTGGCATTTGCACCTTAGAGACGGTCATATTACTTGATGTCTTCCAGAATACCGTTTGGCAGCTCGTCATTCTGTTAGAGAATGTGGGCATGGTAAGGAGCCATCCCGAGTCCGGACGAACAGACGATGGCAACTCCGACCCGTTGCAGAGCGGCAACAACGCCTAGATTAATCATGGAGCTGGCGTGTTTTGCACGAGTGTAGACGCAGAAGCGCGAGTCCGCAGTTCAACTTGAAGTCGAGTCCAAATATAGTCATCGGCGAAGGCGTCTGGTACGGTTCAGATCCGAGATCCACCTGCCTGTCCAACTCGCGTACTTACTTTTCTACTTGAAAAAACTCGACCGCAGTCCGCCAGAGCCTTCCTCGAAACTTCCCCATCTCTGCCACTCACCTCATGGCTCTCTTCCAAGTTCCTGGTTGGAGCGTGCCCGCCGCTCCCGTGTCCGAACACGCCACACACTCCAGAAAACGCAAACGCGGCTTCGCAAAAGACGAAGACAAAGTTTCCTCCGCTGAGCTGAAATCCGCCGCCTTGAATATCGAGAAGCTCATGAAAAGTCTCGAGGCGGGCGACGACGCTGCCGCACGCTCGCCCAAAACACAGAACAAAAAGCACAAGGGCGAAACGCCCAGAGCAGGCGATCGATCCATGGACTCCCGCCAGAAGGTCTCGCAGCGCACTGTAGAGCGAAAGGGGAAGGAGAAGAAGGGTGTGGAGCGGAGGGAGAAGCGCAAGGGGGTGTCCTCGGGTGCTGTTGCTTCCCGAGAACAGGATAAAGACGACTTGGGATCGCCTCCCAAACGGAAGCACAAAAAGGGTACGCATGTAGAGCCTCAGTCCGAGAAACAGACGTTGCAGCCGGCTCCGAGAGCGCGGAGCGCAAGCCCCGAAGAGAAAGGCAAGACTCGTTTGACTGTGCTGCAGGCGGGCATGAAGCAGAGTTTGGACGGTGCGCGGTTCAGGTAATGCCACATCGATCGCCTTCTCCTCCTTCTCCGTCCGCTTACGCACACACAGGTGGATCAACGAGCTGTTGTACAAGTCGGACAGCACACATGCGCACCAGATGATGCGCGAGAACCACAACGTTTTCGAGGAGGTGCGTAGCAAGGGCAATAGCTTTTCCACTCACAGTACTTACCGCATCCATAGTACCACACCGGCTTTCGACGCCAAGTGCTCGCGTGGCCCACAAACCCGGTTGCGCATTACGCTGCGGAGCTCGCCAGGTACCCGCCCCGGACGGTCATAGCGGACCTGGGCTGCGGAGACGCGGCCCTTGCTCGCGAGCTGCTCCCGAAAGGTCTGACCGTGCTCTCATTTGACCTTGTCTCCGACGACACATATGTCATTGAAGCGGACACGTGTGTGCGGATCCCCCTCCCAGGGTCCGAGGGTGTGGAAGGGGAGGATCCGACCGCTGGCGTGGGACATGTCGTGGACGTTGCCGTTTGCGCACTCAGCCTGATGGGCACGAACTGGCCGCAGTGCGTGCGTGAGGCGTGGAGGGTGCTGAAGCTCGAGTGCGTATCCCTGTGAACTCTTCACACATCTTGGCGCTGAGTTGTGCCCATCTGTCAAATTTTAGCGGAGAACTGAAAATCGCAGAAGTTGCTAGCCGCTTCACCGACATTGACGCGTTTGTAAAGCTAATTTGTGCGACAGGCTTCCGCCTGGAATCCAAGGTAAGCGGTGTTCGGCTCGCCGATATCTAGTGGCTGAGTTCCTTGTGTGTCAGGACACACGCAACACCCATTTCACACTGTTCGAGTTCAAAAAAATCACAAGAAGGGCAAAGAGTGACAAGGAATTGGTGCAGCTGATGTCTCGTGGTGACATACTGAAGCCATGTGAATATAAACGGCGATAAGTTCACCAGTTATGCATTTTTGTTGATTTCTTCTGCCTATCGAGAGCAGGTCCGTCGTGTTGCTGCTTAAGAAGGAACGCCTAGCTGTACCTGCAAAAATGCGAAAGATCAGTGCAAATAGTAAGATGCGACATCAATACAATGCGGCCGATCAGCTCCTCGTTGGCTGTTTCATGATTCTCCTCTCCAACACATCCGCATCGTAGTCCCGTATCGCCTTCGCCATCGTCATTCTCGCACCTTGTATCGAGCACGTACCACCCGCCCACCTCCCATCCCAATTGGTGATCCCCGCAAAATTCGCCCGCGACCGCGTCGTCCACGACCATGACGTTGCCCACATGGAAGTCCCCGTGCGTAAGTATTCGTCGCGCAGCATCACACGCAGCAAGTGCAGGCGCGACCCTCGCGCGGGCCGCTCGACGAAGAAAGCTTGCGGCTGCGCGCAGCACAGGCGCATTGACAGCCACGCTCCAGCGGTAGTTCTTCAAGCTTGCAAGTACTGCCTTGCAGTACTGAAGTTGAAAAAGACACGTTCGCACGTGATGCAATATGTATTCGCGTCGCGTCCGAGCCGGATGGCGTTTCTACGTGGATACTCTGCATGGGTTCCTTTCTCCTTGATTAATGTTTGACAGTACTTGCTTACCGGGGACGGACAAGATTTGCTGCAGCGCTCGGCTCTACGAGGTCGCAGGTTGAGCATGGTTGCCTCCAGCAGACAACGACCGCCCGAGGGCGCACGCTGCAGAACGATTTTCCAAGAGACGAACACTACAAACATCACAATCTGCATATTCTGTAATGAAACAAATGAAAGTGCGTTGATTTTCATGACATATATATGACAAAACACGCTTTGACGATATTGTACTAGTCCAATCGATGATCACATTGAGTTCCCTGTCGTCCGTCGTCAATGGCTGTGCTTGGACGCTATAATAGACGTGAGGATACCTTCCCCCAACTCCTGTTTTCATCGTTCCACTCTATTTTGCAGAACTCGGGATCACTGTACTTGATGAATTCCTCTGTAAACAAATGGTTCGCTTCTTTCTAGAAAAGACAGACCCCGGACCCCAGTCAAAATCAACACTAGACCCCATTATTGGTGCGTCAATCGGACTGAACCATTTATTCATTACGTGCGATTCACGTGTAAATGTCAATCTTCTGGATGGGGACAGACGTGAGTGATAGTTTAGCTGAAACCGCAACCATCAGTAACATCCTTCCTAGTGTGTGCGCAGCATCGCCGAGCACCTTCACGCGGAAAGCCTGGACCTGCTGCGGCCCCGCGCAATCCCTCCTGGCCACTACGGGCGCAAGACTACGCTTCGGGACATAAGCTCGACTTCCGCCAACCCTACCTCCTCGCATGTCCCACCATGCCCATGTTGATGCCACAGCGTTCGCCGTGCCGTATCCGGGTGGTTTCTGTCAAACCTAGATCGGGGCTTCTGCGATCACATGCCGAGACATTCTCACGGGAGATCGCGGGTGTTTGGTCTCCGCGCGCTCGGTCGTATCCGCTATTCTAGACGATCCGCGGGAATTGGTTTCGGCAAGGCCTGGTGACACCAACTTCGAGGGCGGAGGTATTTGGCTGCACCGTCTCACAAGCGAGGTCCACTCTATCGTCACTCGCCGAGCGGTTGGTGGGGGGCTGCGTGGGATGTAGGAGACGTTTTCGGTCTGGTGTTTGTTGCCTTCCATTCTACGAAGTGGAAGCCTGCGTTGTTGACAACATCTCAGAAACAACATCCGTTTCCTTCCACACGTCCACACGTTGCACGCTTTGCAGCCTGAAGAGACAGTATTGTTAAATGATAGATACTACTCTACAGCAAATAACCACGATAAGTGGGGGCGGAGTGAGTGAGTCAGACTCGAAATTAATACCCTAGGTACATCGTAAGGGTGGTGGCGAACACCCAATGTACACGTCGAGCCGGCGAGGATATACAGGGGGTGAATGGGCGGCTACAGTTCCTTCGGGCTACACCTTGCCGAGATTATTGAGCGAAATATTATCTGTCGCCCTGTTCGTATTTGGAGTGCCGCGCCTAACACCCTCCAAGTCCTCGCGGTGAAAGATCACCGGCATGCTCGCTCGACGATTCGAAGGCGTAAACGCGATAGCGGATACCGTCTCTTCAGTTTGACTCCTTGTCCACGCCTCCCCCTTGACTACTCGCAGGATGAGCATCTGCGGTGAGATGCACTGGTGTCGAAAAAGGCATTAGCACGCAGCAAGCGGCCATGCTCGAGAATCGTACGCACCGTGAACATCCCATAGCAAATGAGGAAGAAAGGCGAGAGCTCGCTGCCGAGACCGTACAAGACCAGAAACACAATCCCGCTCAGAGTGTATGGCAGAGCCGACTCTACAATGATCGAGACTACACCAATGTAAGCAGGCGCATCCGATGAACCGAACTTGGTGTGCAGGCGTCGAGCAAACCACAGGATGCGACCACAGATGAGACAGGTGAGAAAGACGTTAAGGCCTATGGTGGTGGTAAAGTAGGCAATACCGATATCCTGGGACAGTCCGAGCCAGAAATCGGTTTGAGGAACAGTGCCCGCCCACATCTCGGCGATCCCAAGACCTAGGGAAAGGATCGTGATCTAGTCTGGCGGTTCAGTCTCTGTCGACTTACCCAGCACAGCGAACCACAGGATACAGGGAAGGATGATGACACGGTGGCTGTTCCACACGACGTAGCAGCGGTAGACCTGGGACGAACAAATTGAGGCTATGATAATATCGGCAGAATACAACGAATCTCACCAGCAGTCCGTCCGTCAGCATATCAAGCACGATGGTAGTCACCGAGCTTACTGTCTGGTACCACGCAGACATGTTCACCGCTTGATATGCCTCCGCGCCGCCTGGAAAGTCGGCATTTATGATCCATGCCTCCTGACCAGAGATGGCTTGCGAAGCAGCGCTGACTGTGATGAGGAGCAACATCGCAGTGCTGAAAAACGTGAAGAACTTGTCCGAGCCCCGTCTGAGTCTGCGGTTCTTGTACAGCTCATGTATGGTCTGGAAGTAGAGCATGAGCTCTATGCCTGCGTGACCATCCGGTGAGTGTCCCGCTGGCCCATGATGAAAATTGACGGGGGCACGTACCATACAAGATGCTGCCGACATTGATACCGACATAGAGCGCATTTTGGAAGGCGGATGACATCCAGTCGCACGGGGAAATGCGACGACGTAGGGCACTCAACAGTACTTAAATCGACCCGAGCGCACCAACATATAGCATGAAGCCCTAGTCAACTTGGTGACGGCGGCGTATCATACGAGCATAACCGCGCGGAAGCATGTGGACTGATTGCTGCTAGCATACGCGGACGCTAGATTCGCGGACATGTATGGCGATGTCCGTGGCCACAGATAGTATAGTCTGTCCGTTGCGGCGGCGTTGCCACTTCGGCGGTGCCTGTTGACTTGGTGCTATTTCCATTTTAGGCATCTCTAGAGGCAAATAAACATCCGCGATCGGAATTGCCCACGGATCGCGCACTTCATATGGAAGTGCCATCAACGGGCCCTGCAGAGTGTGCGGTAACCACGTAGCATCGATACATCATTCTCTTGTTCCTTACCACTCTCATGTTCCTTACCACTTGAGCTCGCACCGCTTTCTGGAGTAGTATAAATTATTAATGAACATTTAATTGATCAAAGGAAGACTCTGTTTCGAATTCTCGAAGCAAGTAGATGTTCTAGGGCGTATATTAGTACTCGACAACATCGCATTGCACCAGCAAAGTGGGTAGGCAACATATGGTGCTTACAAACGATCGTGCCTCTCCATCAGTGCCACGCCCACAAGGTTGAGAAGCATATTGTGCAAATTCCAGACCGCGCAAAAGCATTCGTGCTTGTATGTCGGGTTGTCGGGCGTCCGATGACAATAGAAACCATGATAACAATTGGAGAACGGAAGCGGCAAATACAGTGCACATGCACAGACGATACGGAGAACGAGGTCGGTCTGCATAATTTAAACCTGGCACCAACTTGAAGCTCCTCCGAATTGAGCGTCTCGCAGGATCCAGCATGCACACTGCGGGAGACGCTCGAGGCAACTCCCCAGTGACTGCCTAATCGACTGCGCGAGCTCTTCATCGGTCGATTGACATGTACGAGTATGCGGACTCGCAATCCATTGAATACAACAAGAGCGGCAGATTATACAGCGTCAGCATGACACACTGGCAATTAGCATTGCACAGACAAAACTTCGTTTCCGATTTCCCCTCTCCCGTCCGGCCGCCACATCATGCATCTGCATCATGGGCGCGGTGGAACGGGCAGCGTGCGCTCCTCTTTCGCACTGCGGTACGCAAGCTCGATCATCTCAATGACCTCGGCAGACTGTGCCCACGTCACCGCCTGCTGCTTGCCCTCACGAATCGCAAGCGCAAGATCGACGAACAGGCCGGAGTAGTTGCCCTTTTCCAGCGACGGCCATCTGCACGCATTCAGCGTAAGCATCTACCTACTTCATACGTTGCGAGGTAGAACGGGAGACGCACGTGGACGTGGCGATGGAGCCGTCTGGGGTGACGTTCTCGACGGTGCCCCAGATGCGCTCGGGCTCGAGTCCGAACGTGGCGTCCGCGATGATCGCGGCTGGGTGGATCGCCTTGAGCTGGTCCTCTTGTACGTCTACGCCGCCTTTGGTGAATGTGCCGTGTGTGCCGCGCACCACATAGCGCACCTGCAGCGGGTGTTAGTGGTTGCGTGGAGAGGGGTGATAGTGAACGGGGAGAGGGACAAACCTGTGTGGAGCGCACGGAGAGGATGTGTCCGCGGAGAATGACGGTAAGGGAAGTGGGTTGGACCGTGTCGGTCGCGGGCTGGCCGGGGTAGTGTAGGTAGACTGTGAACTGCGAGGGATATCAGCGTGCAAATCATATGCATATTCAAACTTGGCTTGGAAATGCTCACGTTGTCGTCGACTTCCTTGTGGCCGATGCCGCGGACGTTCTCGATGAACGCTGTCAGCTTCGCTGGGCGGCCAAAGAGGACGAGCGCCTGGTCGATGAGATGGGCGCCCAGGTCGTATGTGAGGCCGTTCGCAGGGATGGGGAGGTCCTTCCACGTGTTCTTGAGCGCGGTGCGGAAGCGGTCAAAGCTGCATTTGCGCTTCCTTCAGTAACGATACGAGAATTGGCAGGGCGGAGGAGATCTCGTACCGGGACTCGAATTCGACGAGGGTTCCCAGGGACTTGGGGTCAGAAGGGGGCAAGGCGAGAAGCTTGCGGAGAGCAAGGAAGTCGGAGTCCCAGCGACGGTTCTGGAAGGGGTAGAGGACAAGGCCTTTGGACTTTGCGAGCTCGCCGAGCTCGTAGGCCTCGGTGGCGATGGCGGTCACGGGCTTGTCGACGAGGACTAGTGGGGATGATGTAACTCACTGAGCGATTCAGGAAACTGAACGTGCGTACCGTGCTTGCCCGCGAGTAACGCAAGCTTTGCAAGGCCGTAGTGGGTCTCACTAGGTGTACTAATGAAGACGAGCTCGATGTCGGCGTCGGCGAAAAGCTCTTCGTATGTCCGGTAGATCTTGACGTCCTTCGCGACCTCAGCGCCGAAGCGGGCCGCAAGCTTTCCACCGGGGCCGGCGGGATTGCGCTCGAGAACGGCAGAGAGGGTGAAGTACTTGGGGAGGGCGAGGACGAACGGAATGTGGAAGGTCATGCCTCCAAGGCCGACGCCAAGGACGGCGGATTTGATGGGTTGGAAAGACATTTGTGTGGGGAGTGGGTATCGCGGACGGCACTTGCACGGACGCACGGAAGGGCTATAAGGCGACGGGGAAATGGACGGGTGCTCCGGGCCGGAGCGAGCTGGACGTGGTCGACGACGATAACACCATCCCCGACGATCTCTGCGTCCCGGTGGACGCCCGCGGGGGACGAAGGAGCTCCAGCTCGAGGCCAGCAGACCATGGTCGTCGTCCGAGTCGGTGTTGGTGTGCAGCACCTAGCCGAGCCCTCTCGCCAAATATGGCAACCAACCTGCCTCTTTCGGTCTCTGTCCCGCCCATCCACTCGTTCTGCTCATGTTCCCCTTACATGCGCTCTTGCTAGCCTCTTCGTCCAACCACCCCACGTTCTCTCCCAGTTGTCTCTCCCACAGCCTCCCTGGATTCCTCCAGACCCATCCTTTGGCACGCAGCCGTCAAATTCCTCGGCAGTTAACGTGCAATGGTCCACTCTCCTTGGAAACCTCTTGTTCTTTTACGACGAGCAGAGGAGTGGAAAGCTTCCGCCCACGAACAGGGTCCCATGGCGCAATGATAGCGCGCTCAACGACGGCCAGGATGTCGGGCTTGACCTTTCTGGAGGCTTTTACGATGCCGGAGGTGAGAATGCGCGTTGTATCCACACATCAAACTTAACGACTTTTATAGATTACATCAAGTACACTTTTCCCTTGGTATGCACTTCCGCGCAACTTACCACATCCTGCAGCAATTGATGCCTCGCCAGTCGTTTACGCTCATGTCGCTTTGTTGGGGAGCACTTGACTTTGGACAAGGTAGGTCATGGTTCGGTGTCTCCGCGCGCGCGGCACGCATATTAATTGCTCGTCGTGGACAGGTTATGATCTGGCTAATCAAACCGTCTACCTCGACGATACCCTTCGCTGGGGTCTCGATTGGTTGATCAAAGTCTGTAGTTGTCT
>JABYQE010000315.1:0-16216 GCA_022376435.1 Amylocystis lapponica
TCTCGCCCGTGTGGCGCTGTCTAGAGCATCCGCGTGTCGAGCACATACTCTAGTATAGATACACGGTGAAGTTGGTGTGCGACGAGTAGGGAGATTCCCATCGGACTTAAGCTTCAACGCGAGTCCTGTTCTCGGGAGCGAGGATCATGAAAAATGAACAGGACGAGTTAACGGATGTGTTTGAGGCAAATTGTGATGCTGATTCTTAGCACAACACCGACTGAGGTACTTGGGCTGGTGTTCCTGCAGTCTGGACGCGTTTTGGATGGACGTCGAAAGGTAGTACGCGTCGAGGTCACGCGTATCGATCGCAGCTGATGAACCTAGATTGGGTGTCCAACGTCCAACGCCTCTCTTCCCTCAACCTCTTCGTTCTCGTTGACGTTTCGCTGCTTTCACTGCTCTCGCCCTCGAACGAATCGTCACCATGTCCGACAATTCCCAAGTGTACATCCTTCGCGGTAAGCTCTTGGTTCGGTTTCAAGCTAATCCGGATGTTTCTGACTGGCCGAGCTCCCGTTCGAGTGTGCAGTCATCGATGCAAAGACCAGAACCAATCCCATTCCCATCTCTCTTAAAGCACCAAATCTCTATGTCAAGATCCGTTTTCCCGACTCAGGCTCTGGTCAGAAAATACAGAAAACACATGTGATCAAAAGATCCTACAGTCCTGTCTGGGACCAAGAATTCACCATGTGAGTGCAAATTGGTTGTTCTACTTTGCCTGTGGATTCCCCGGGCTGATTATTCATGGTCTTGAACAGTAAGGGAGTCAGCAATATTCTTACAGAGCTTCAATTTGACTTGAAGCATGACTCATACTTCTGGAAGTTTTATGACTTATGCTTTGGTACTGTCAGGATTAGTATCAATCAATTGATCACACAAAGCAAGGACAATCCCTGTAGATATCCTCCTAACTTATTTTCATTCTACTGATTTACATTCTACTCATAGGCAAGCTTGATCTTCAGATTATGAATGAATCAGACTTAAGAAGCAAGCTTGGATGGAGTCTTGAAGTTCAGCTAACTATGCATTCTGTTCATGACACAGAAACTCTTCAGCAGGCTATAGCTGGAATTCAGAGACATCCTCATGTGGCACATGGTGTTTCAATGATTCAGGGTGTTGAATCACAGACTTCCCTGGCAAAGGCAGTGAAAACACTACTTTTCAAGCTGGGCATAGTGAAAAGTCTTGTGGATGAAATAGCCAAGGTAGAGATATTGTTAGTATTCAGGTTATCATACTCATAGTGTGCATCAGGTTCATCCTTATCTCAATGCAGTTTGGCAAGTGGTATCTGCAATGTACAAGGTAAAAGGAATTGTATTCATAAAAATATTGGTGTGCACTCAAGAGCTGGCATTTTGGTAGGTAATCAAAGCACAATATGATAGAGATCAAGAAATGATCAGTCTTGTGGCAGCCATGACTGATGCTCTCAGCTTCATTGAGGATGCTCAATTGATTGACCAGCCTCATAATCAGCAGCAGTATCTTCACAAAACACTCTTGAAGATCTTACCACAGATATGGGAGTGTGCTTTATTTGTGAAAGAATATATTGCTGATGGTTTTTATGGTAAGTTCATTATCTATCTATACTTACTAGTTGAAATGTCAAGTGTTTTTATCAGAGAGACTCAAACATCAAACATTCTCTGAATGTGCCAAGATCATCACTGACATGAAGACAAACTTGGTATCACTTAGAAACTCTCTTGATTCTGGATCAGTCATTCATGCTGCTATTACATCATCAATGATTCTGGAGAATGTGCAGAGCCTATGTGTGTATGATTGTCTTCTTATCCTGGTTGACACTGAAATGAGATCTTAGTTTTGAGCCAACATCTCAAACCAGCTGAGATGGAAGTCTCTCACAGAGGAGTTTGCCTTTCAGACACCAGAGAAGAAATAATCACATCTATTCTAGATGGATTGCTCAATGTAGAGCCTGGAACAGACCAGAGAGTGCTGTGGCTGCATGGACCTGCTGGATGTGGCAAAAGTACTCTTGCCACCACAATTGCAAATCACTTTATTAAAGACCACAGACGAGGAGCCTTTGTTTTCTTTGACAGGTCCAGAGCTGAAGCCAGTAGGCCAAGAAATGTGATCAGGACAATTGCCTATCAGCTTGGTCTTCATGACCCATTCATACAGTCAGCTCTTGTCAAGTGTGTCAAAGAAGCAGGAGACATAGACATTCTTGGTCTTGCTGATCAATTCTCCAAGCTTTGGGTGGATCCTTTGTGTAATGCACAACAAATGCATGCCAGACCAGGACCTATTATCATCATAATTGATGCACTAGATGTATGTGGAACTTCCAGGGAGCGCCAGTCTCTTCTGCAGCTGCTATCAGAGGAGGTCACCAGACTTCCTTCCAACTATCACTTTTTCATCACCAGTAGACCAGAGCCAGACATTATGGACCATCTGTCCCAGAAGCAGCATATCAAAGAGATGTCTCTTGATATCTCATCAGAATCCAACCAGCAGGATGTTCATACTTTTCTCAAGAAATCTATGGCTGGCATACAGCAAAGACACAAGTATTTGCCTTCTACTTGGCCAAACCCTTCTGCCATAGATAAATTGTTGCAAATGGCTGGTGGACTGTTTATCTGGGCCTCTACAGCTGTGTCCTTCATTGCTGAGAGCCATGATCCTGGAGAACAACTGTCAAATGTACTGAACTCAGAGCTGAAAGGAGGAGCAGAAGCAAATCTGGATTCTTTATATGAAACTGTTCTTCATGATACTAAGATCTGGGATCAACCTGTCTCTGTTTCTCAGAGCTGGCTCAAGGTCTTGGGCTTATTAGTGATAGCCAAGGCTCCAATCACATATGCTGAGATTGATAAGATGCTAGGTCTAGAAAATGCTCATAGCTCTTATAGGTTCTTTGAACAGCTGAGATCATTGTTGCATTGGTCACCAGATTATTTTGTGCAGCTGTTGCATGCATCAATTGCAGACTATCTGACTGATAAAGAGAGATGTGGTGATAAACCATGGTTCATTGATATTGCTGAGCAGAGTGACAGCATGACTAGAACATGCTTACATGCAATGCAGGCTGAACTTCATTTCAATATCTGTAATCTGGAAACATCCCATGTCTCTAACAGAGATGTTGTAGATCTGGAAAACAGAATCAAGCATTGCATATCTCCACAGCTCTCCTACTCCTGTCAATTTTGGACAGATCATTTGTCAAATACTGCATATACCCCAGAAATGTGTGACTTGGTGATTGACTTCTGCTCTAAACACACATTGTTTTGGATAGAAGCTATGAGCCTTCTCAACTGTCCACTTTCACCAGGCATAAGGGCTATGTTACAATGGAGTCAGGTATGAATTAAAGGAATACAATTATATGTCAATTCTAACTTTGTATTTGATAGAATGATCAACTGAACACATGGATTGAAGATATTCATGCCTTTGTGACAATGTTTCATGCAGCCTTTATGGAGAGCACACCACATCTATATGTAACATGCCTTCCATGGTCTCCAGCACAGTCAAAGATGGCAGAAGCCTTTGCAACAACATTTTCTACTCTAACCATACAGACAGGAAGAGCAGAACACTGGCCAAGAAACATTCATGTACTAGAAGGACATCATGAAGTGACCAATGTGGCATTCTCCCCTGATGGAAAGCATATTGTATCTGGGTCCTGGGGCATAAATATCAGAGTGTGGGATGCATTTACAGGAGAGCCTGTCTCATATCCATTCACAGATCATGCTACAACTGTTGCATTCTCTCCTGATGGAAAGCACATTGTCTATGGATCATGGGACAAGACAGTCAGAGTCTGGGATGCTGACACAGGAAAAGCTGCCTCAAAGCCATTCATAGGCCATACTGAGTGGGTCAGATCTGTTGCATTCTCTCCTGATGGAAAGCATATTGTCTCCGGGTCAGAAGACAAGACAATCATAGTGTGGGAGACATTCACAGGAAAACTTGTCTCAGATCCATTTACAGGCCACACTGGCTGGGTCACATCTGTTGCATTCTCTCCTGACGGAGAGCAAATTGTCTCTGAGTCAGAAGACGGCACAATTAGACTGTGGAATGCACATACAGGACAGCCTGTTTCAGATCCATTCACAGACCATGCTACATCTGTTGCATTCTCTCCTGATGGAGAGCAAATTGTCTCTGAGTCAGAAGACAACACAATTAGACTGTGGAATGCACATACAGGACAGCCTGTTTCACATTCATTCATAGACCATGCTACATCTGTTGAATTCTCTCCTGATGGAAAGTACATTGTCTACATATCACAAAAGAACAGAATTGTAGTGTGTAATGCATCTACAGGAGAATCCATAGATACATTCAAAGGCCACACTAATTTAGTCAGATCTGTTGCATTCTCTCCTGATGGAAAGCAGATTGTCTCTGGGTCAGATGACATGACAATCAGAGTGTGGAATGCATCCACAGGGAAACCTGCCTCAGATCCATTCACAGGCCACACTGATTGGGTCAGATCTGTTGCATTCTCTCCTGATGGAAAGTACATTGTCTCTGGATCAAAGGATCACACAATTAGAGTGTGGGATGCATCAATAAGAGAAGCTGTTTCTGATCCATTTGAAGGTCACACTAATTTAGTCAGATCTGTTGCATTCTCTCCTGATGGAAAGCACATTGTCTCTGGGTCAGATGACAAGACAATCAGACTGTGGGATGCATATACAGGAGAGCCTGTCTCAGATCCATCCACAGGCCATACTGGTCAGGTCACATCTGTTGCATTCTCTCCTGATGGAAAGCACATTGTCTCTGGGTCATGGGACAAGACAGTCAGAGTCTGGGATGTATTAACAGGCTCATATCTGTTCACAGGCCACACTGGTTGGGTCACATCTGTTGCATTTTCCCCTGATGGAGAGTACATTGTCTCTGGGTCAAAAGACAATGCAATCAGACTGTGGAATGCATCTGAAAAGTACAATATCTCTGAAGACAACACAAGTATAGCAGTGTGGGATCGATCCACAGGAGAGCCTGTCTCAGATCCATTCACAGGCCACACTGATCATGTCAGATCTGTTGCATTCTCTCCTAATGGCAAGCACATTGTCTCTGGGTCAGATGACAAGACAATCAGACTGTGGGATGTATATACAGGAGTACCTGTCTCAGATCCATTCACAGGCCACACTGATCAGGTCAGATCTGTTGTATTCTCTCCTGATGGCAAGCACATTGTCTCTGGGTCAGATGACAAGACAATCAGAGTCTGGGATGTATTAACAGGAGAAGCTGTCTCAGATCCATTCACAGGCCACACTGGTTGGGTCACATCTGTTGCATTCTCTCCTGATGGAAAGTACCTTGTCTCTGGGTCACATGATAAGACAATCAGAGTCTGGAATGTCTTTACAGGAGAAGATGCAATTGCAGGCCATACTGTAGATAGTGATCAGCAAATTATTAGTTCAAACCTCATCACAGATCAGAGCTTGAATAGAGCCAATGAAGATATAATAACACAGGTAGCATGTTTCACTTTTTTAATGGCTGACCTCTTTCCTGACCAACATTTTCATTCTGCACAGCATATTAATGCAGATCATATGCAAAGTGTCCATTTTGATGTTTCATCAAGATTGGAAGAGGGATGGATGATAGGAAAAAATCAGGAATTGTTGTTCTGGGTTCCTCCTCAGTCTCGTTTGGGACTTCTATGGCCTTGCAATTCTGCCATTATGGGAGTGCAAGGTGTCAGACTAGACATGTCTAATTTTTTCCATGGCACTTTTTGGCAGAAGTGCTATTCAACTCACACTTGAATATATACAATTGTCCTGTGTAGTTTATAGACTTGTGTATGATTGTATGTCCTCGGTGTGTAATATATATGCACAGAAGTATAAGACCATTTTAATTTCGGCATTGGTGTCATT
This sequence comes from Amylocystis lapponica, assembly GCA_022376435.1. Taxonomy (NCBI): domain Eukaryota; kingdom Fungi; phylum Basidiomycota; class Agaricomycetes; order Polyporales; family Postiaceae; genus Amylocystis; species Amylocystis lapponica. The sequence continues at coordinate 5,952 of JABYQE010000315.1, forward strand.
GTTGTGAATTTTCATAATATATATTACGCCGATTCTGCAGGACTCGCTGGACACCGAGCATGCAATTCGCAACATGAGCTATGCATGCCAAGCCCCTACATTGACATTTCAAGTACAATTGCAGTCGTACTGACCAACATCCTATCTCCCGAGTAACCTGGCAGACATTCCGTGGCAGCTTTTAGCAGTTTCACGAGGACACCTCTTGAAGACAACGTAGCACTGACATACATATCGACATTGCGAAACTGAACTCTGTCAGTCCGGAAACAAATCAAGGAACGATCCTTCGGCAAGATAGCTCATGGATACATCCACATACCAGAACATAGACCCTACACTGTGCGCTTATGGCTGTGGTACGGCGAATGGATCCATCTCCTCGTCCAAGAGTGACGCACCGAGCAAAGCGTCCTCACCCTGAATCTGCGACAAATCCTGCGCGGACTCGTATGGCTCTCCATCCGGACCCATTTGCGACATGTCCAGCGACATGGCCCCGTCGAGGCCGTCAGGCACGCTTTGCGCAAGATCTCCGCTCGGTATGAGCGAGTCGTCGAGTGCATCCGTGTCGCCGGGGCCCGGGGTGGGTGTCGGCGGTTGGAAGGATATGGACAATGGATGTGGCTTCGGCGTCGCGGGCTTTGACCCCCCGTCCTTGAGCGCGGCGGGTTCGGACACGTCGCGGGATATTATGGAATTATCTGGCGCGACAGACGTCCTGAGGGTTTCATCTGGGTCCAGTTCGTCGTCACCGTCGCCGCCCTCTGCATCGTCCGGTTCAGGCAGCGGCGCAAGCGGCTGGTCCGTCTCACCCTCGTCGTCGCTGAATTGCTACATGCAGGAATGAGCGCGTGCGCAGAGATGGGTTTAGGCGATACCTACGTGCTTTTTGTCGGTCTTGACCCACTTGTATACCTTCAGCGTCGAGCCGGGCGCTGCGCTCTCCGGGAGTGTCCAAACCTTCTCCCAGACCGGCACAGGCTGCATGAGCTGCCTTCGCGAGGCCTCTGAGCTGGACGTGTTGAAGCCTACTCTGCGCCGTGTGGACATTGTTGAAGATGTGTCCAAGCTTGGAGATGATGGAGGGAGCGGAACAGCAGCCTCAGCGCGGAGTTGGCGCGGAGTCAGTGTGGCCGTGGCTTCGCGTCTGTGGCGGCGCTCAATCAGTGACTTGCTTCCTTCCTAACGTTGACTCTCGCCCTCTCCTCGATGCAGACACGACGGCACGATGGAGGAAGAAGAGGAAGCTGAGCTGCGTAATCCCTTTCCTTCGCCGCCCTCTCACTACACAAAATACACCGCTCGCAACCTCGAACTCCTCGAACTCCTCCGCGAACGCGCCCTCGACGGAGCGCTTCCCGCTGCAGACCAATACACGCTCCTCGCCGACCAGAACGATGTCCCTGAGTGGCCGCTTGCGCAGCTCGAGCCTCCACGCGTCGATTGGATACTGGAGGAGGGCAGTTATACCGTCTTCGGTGACACCTGGTTTGTGCGTCTTTCTGCTCATCATGTTCACCCACAGACACACGCTAGAGCGTTGATTTCACTAGATCAAAGAGACGATTCCCTCTCTTGAAGAACTCGGCGGGCACCAGCTCTACCCTGCCGACCCGAGCATTGGTGCATTTCCCCGCGTACCCCACGTATACTGACTACTGACCTAACATGTGCGCAGATCGCCGCCCAGCACTGCTAACCATCACGCGTTCGCTGCTTGTCACCTACTCGAGACTTCTCAGTGCTCTCCTCGTACCACCCCTACCCCGTCCGCCCAATTTCAGCCAGAATGGCAGCGCCAGGTGGAATGGATCACCGTAATGGCGCAGAATGTGATGGCAGCCGCAAACGATCTGCGTCCGGTACAGGCACGTGCGAATCTGGAGCTCATGATGCGTCGCCAGCTCGAGCTGCGTAGAGAGGAGACACAGGAGATCCATGCGTACGTTGCGAGCAATGTTTTCACGTTCGAAATGTCCTCACGAAAGATGTAGGAAGTGCGATGGGCTCGAGGTAAAGCTCGCCGAGATGCGTGAGGCGGTGGCGGCCCTCAAGGGAGAAAAATCCGTGGATACCGCGGAAGGCATAGTACGACGTTCTTCTAGTCTCACAAGCAGCGTGTTGACCGAACTCTCTAGCTGACCGACGATATGATGGACACAAATGTGCCCGACTCCGGCGAACTCACGATGGACGATGTGTTGCAATGGGCCGAGGAACTAGGATAACATTCTTCCACAGGCATGCTGTCCATACTCAGTGAGCTGTATTCCTCATGATCACTCGCCTTTCAATTGTAGCGATATCATTCTCTTCATCAATACCACTGTTCGATTTGCTACGCAACCTGCCCGACGGGAGGATGCTGTTCTCTGAATTTGCAGACAAACCTGAGCTAATCTATGTTATGAACTCCTAAAATATCCAGCAAGATTCAGGACGGAGCTCTACGAATGCATGATGCGAGGGTTTGAACATACCAAACTCCAAACATTCGTGCCAGACACAACCAACCTTAGAGCTTTGCCCACGTCTTCCTACAAGTCACCGACGAGAGTTTTCCCAGTTTCTGCATCTCCTGAGCTCGGTCGCGCAGTAAACGACGCAACAATTTCCCGCTTGGGTTCTTTGGGATGATATCAAGAAATTCAACACCACCGTGAGATGCTTATACTCGATCTTCGCATCTGCGACATGCTAACATCGTCGCAACCGTGAGCTGTGAATGCAGAAGATCTTAAAAAGAAGGCTACTGGAGACGTGCATACCTTGATCAGCGCAGCGCGCACGCGGTCGGCTTCGGCGGGGTCGACCTTAATGCGTGCGGCGGCGGCAACACTGGGCACAACGAACGCTAAAGGGAGCTCTCCACTATAGTCGTCCGGAATGCCAACAACACCCACGTCCGATGCGTCGGGGTGGCTCAGGATATGCCCTTCGAGTTCGGCCGGAGCCACTGCGGCGCGTTTTCAGCTATATTCTGCATCGAGGACATACAGAAAACATACCCTGGAAGCCCTTCACCTTGATCAGTTCCTAAGCCAGAGCTTGTCAGAACTGGCGTCCAGTGTGAACAGACGTCGTATGACTAGACGAACCTTGATTCGGTCGACAACGAAGAGGTCGCCAGTCCTGGTGATAATGACCTCGTCGCCTGTCCAGACCCATCTGCCGATGCCCGTCAACGCGTTTCACTTCCCCTACCGTCACAATCAGCAGACCTACCCATCTCGAAAGGTCTCCTTCGTGCTGCTCGACAGTCAGCCTCCGACCCCCTCCATCCAAGTACGACAACCACTCACGCCTTCTCATTATCCAAATAGCCCAGTGCCAATGTCGGGCCTTTGACAACAAGCTCTCCAGGCTCTCCATACCCGCGAGCGACCCATCTGCACGCACGACGCGAGCCACGCAGCCTGGCATCAGACGCCCCGCACTTCCAGGCACCGCCAATTTCGTGTCGGCGCCCGGCCACGCGACCGTCGTGCTCGTCTCTGTCAAGCCGAAACCCTGGCCAATGTGGCAGTGCGGGAGCCGCTGCGCCAGCGCGCGGGTGACCTCAGCGGAGAGCGGCGCCGCGCCACTCATCACACTACGCAGGGAGCGCAGGTTGTATGTGTGCGACGCGGGGTGCTGCGCGGGGTGAGCGTGGGCATCTGCGCGCAAGAGCGGAGCACTCGCCTTGCATAGCAGGACGGCCATTGGCGGGACGATGCTGTGTGCCGGGAGTCAGTGCTGCCGTGGCAGAGGAGGGGACCAGAGCACACGGACTTGATGAAGTTGACGCGGTGGCGCTGGATGGTCTTGAGAAAATCTACAAAGTTGAACTTGGGGACGACCACGAGAGAGAACTGCGCCGCGGCGCACAATCAGGCCCATAGTTGTAGAAGCAGCATGCCACGCACTCCGTAAAATATCGTCCAGTGCATGACAACAACAAGCCCGTATATGTCTGGGGCAGTCTACTTGAGTCTACTCATAGAAAGCCCAGAGATATACGCACGATAGAATGGAAGCACTGCAGGTTTGAAATCAGGGCTCGGGAAAAATACAGGACGGGCTGAACACTACCTGCCGCTGCAACGTCGCCCCACCGCCAGGCCCTATCCTCCCATGCCGTTTTCTGCAGGTTCGCCAGATGCGCCATTTGCACCACATTCGCGATCGGTGCATAATGTGGGATGCGCACTGCCTGCGGCCACGTCGCTCTGTCGAGTTACCAGCGCGCGGTGGCCATTCTGACTCACCTTCGGCTTTCCTGTTGTGCCGCTGGACATGCACAGAAACGCAAGCTTCGTCTTCCCTTCGCCCGGTTCCAAACGGCGCTCCACAAAATTCGGCCGAGCATTGTACCCCTCCGCGATGAGATCCGACACGGTCAGGAGCGGCTTAGACCCGTCGGACAGTGGGTCGAGTAGCACGACATGGTCTGGAGCGATGCCTGCTTTCTGTGCGACGGCGAGTGCAACGGGATAGCTCTCGGCGCTCGTAACGATCGCCTTCGCCTTCGTCATACTGAGCTGATATTCCAGCTCGTCTGCCGTGTAGGCTGGATTTGCGGTCCTTTGAATGACGAATCTCAGTACAATTTTATTTCTGGAACTGCGGTAAAACTCACGTTGCGATCGCACCGAGAGTGTGTATGGCCCTGTCATGTCGAATTAGGTTGCTCTTGCACAACGCAATTGGTCAGCTTACCAGATGACGATGGGATAGTCTGGTCGGAATGATAAAATCAGAGAGAAGATGTCGGGTCTGTCAGAGCAATATCATACCAATATGGTTCGGGCTGAAGACACAGACTCGTGGGCTGTGAGTCTGGCATTTAGTCTGATTGCGGACGAATCATCGTCTCACCGACATCATCCTCCTCTGCAAAATCAGAGTGAGAGGAGTGAAGACTACTGAAATGATCACTAGCCTATCTTCCAGCGAATACTGAACGCATTTGCTAGTCCCCAGGTACGTGTGCGCACCTACATAACAAAGGCGAAGTTTTCAGTTTGAGATACAACCAAGAGATCCGTCCATAAAGGAATAATTTCGCTCATCTATAGAACCAAATTATACTGATCAAGGTCGCTTGTTTATGATCCAATGCTCAACAAGGCGTGCTCTGCTTCCGGGCCACCTTTGAAGTAATACATGGCTTGAACGCTGACTCACCTCGTCGGCATACACCTTCCTTCCTGTTGCATCGACGATCAACCAAGGACCAGGATTTTCGACCTGGGGCCTGGGAAGTCGATAGCAGCTGAACATGAACTGTGAACAAGTCATATCGTGCGGAACGGAGGGGAGAGGACCGCCTTGGCCATGAATTTCAGTCATTCCTGGTCTTTCCAGTCGCGCCAGAACGGAGATGGTGGATTGTGCGGAGGGTCCGAAGCGGCAAGAACGTTGCTACCCTGTGGACGGCACCACTTATGGTATCTCAGCTGCTTATCCGCTTCTGGTCAGATGTAAGGGACTTGGACTTACCAGTGTATCCCCACCAGGTCCACACTTCTTCTCTTCGAATCACAAACCCGGGCCACAGTTCCCCTCTCCGAGGTTTGTGGATGCCGCCATCCCACCGACTGCCTGTTGTACTCACTATGATGACCTCACTGGTCTTGCTCGACGCTTGGCCCCTCGGTGGCCAGCCGCGCCATTTCCTGCACCCGATATCATCACTGCCAGCCAGGGCGGCGTGCGCGACTCAGAGTACTTGCTATCCAGCCTATGCCGCGGCAAATGAACTCCGCGAGGGAATAATTCCGCATCCGCGAAGAAGTCTTGAGTACTAGTAGTTGACATATCAGGTACTACCTTATACTTTCAGCCCCCCGCCGCCCGAGCTTGCTGTCCTAAGGCGGTCGCGACCAAGTCCAATTAAAGGTTCTAGTGACTAAAGGCTGCAGTCGATAGCTGAGAGTCGTACATACTGTCAGATCAGTCTGGAAAGAACGACCATGTACATATGTTCCGCACCCTGTAGTATGATGCCGCATCGAGGCCGGCTTGGTCCCGGACTGAAGGAGTCCGAGTCTTGCTCATGATGCTTTCCAGCACGTCCCATCGCGAAGTTGGTGGCATCCAAGTGTCCTTCGCCAAGCGTGTCACTCAAGTACGGATCACACTTGACCGGCGTCTCACAGCTCATCCTACCCCGTGTCTCAAACCTAAGCCAAGTACTTGAAGATGCTCTCCAGAACAGCAGTGGCACGAACAGCGCGTGTCTCGCTCGCGCGTAGTTTGTCAAGTCGCGCATCTACCATCCTTTCTGCGCTGGACATCGCACCCGAGAAGGAGGTGCCCGGCGTGTATGACGGCGAATGGAAGGGGACCGGAGAGCTGCTCGAGAGTGTGTGTCCGACCACTGGAGAGTTGCTCGCGCATGTGCAGTCTGTGAGTGTCTCGCAATGCGTGTGCACGGTTGTTTCTATGAGCATGATATCCAACAAACAGCATATGCATGCATGCGTTCGTCACAGGGCAGCCAGCGCTCGAACAATGTTGCAGCAACCATAATCCCCTTCACATTCGTGCCATATATGCGCTGTGCTGAATCGTCGTGTGGCAGGCATCTCCGCAGGAGCTGCACGCCGCTCTCCACAAGGCGCGCGAAGCGTACGAATTCTTCAGGATCGTCCCTGCACCCAAACGGGGCGAGATATTGCGACAGATTCGAGAGGCACTCGCAGCGAAGGTGCGCATGCCGAACATGGCACTTCTGCAGAAGGGCTTACCAGCATTCTCCCAGCGCGACGACCTCGGTGCGCTAGTGTCCCTGGAGATGGGCAAGATCAGGACAGAGGGCGTAGGTGAGGTGCAGGAGTTTGTGGACATGGTAAACTTCACACCAGCGTCTTGCCCCGAGCTGACACGGACAACTAAGGCTGATTACGGCGTCGGCCTTTCACGCATGATGAACGGCAGAGTCATCGCGTCCGAACGACCGGGGCACAGCATTCTTGAAGGTGCGTGTCTAAACGATGCGCTGAATATGTGTGTTGACGTTGATTTCTGCCAGTCCCGAACCCTCTGGGCGTAGTCGCCGTGCTGTCAGCATTCAATTTTCCGGTGGCAGTGTACGGCTGGTAGGTAGATCCATACATACTTTCGTTTTCGTACACCTCACGGCCCCCAGGAACCTCGCGCTCTCCCTGGCAGCGGGGAACGCGACGATCTGGAAGCCCTCGCACACAACGCCGCTGTGTGCCATCGCGGTAACAAAAATCGTGTCGAGCGTGCTGGAGAAAAACGGGGTGCCCGGAGCCGTCGCGGGCCTCGTCGTGGGTGGCAAAGACGTCGGCGCCGGGATCGCGGAGAGCCAGGATGTAGACATGGGTGCGCAGCCTCATGTGCACACGCAGCAACTTGCTGACTTGCGCCGCAGTCTCGTTCACCGGCAGCGAAGCGGTCGGGCGGCAGGTGGGCAAGACCGTCCAGTCGCGCTTCGGGAAGGTCCTGCTCGAGCTGGCGGCAACAACGGTGCGCCCTCCCTGTCCCCCACATCCCGTTCCGGTGCTTGTTGCAGACTAATGTGTGGTTTCAGCGTCGGTCGTCATGGCCGATGCGGACCTGTCGCTCGCGGTGCCTGCGGTGTTCTTCGGCGCTGTGGGCACGGCGGGGCAGCGCTGCACCTCGACGCGGCGGTTGTTCCTCCAGCGGTCCGTACACCCGAGTTCCTGTCGCGCCTGCAGCACTTTACGCGGGCGTGGGCCCTGGCGACCCGCTCGCGCCCGCGACGCTGCTCGGGCCGCTGCATACACGTGCCGCAGTGGCGTGTACTCGTCCGCGGTGGAACGACTGAGGAGCGCGGGCGCGAGATCCTTACTGCGGCACGGTGTATGCGGACCTCGCTGCGCCGCTGGACGGGGGCACTTGTGCGCCCGACGATCGCGCTGCCAAAGACGGTGGACATGCAGGAGGCCCTGTGGCGCACTGAGACGTTCGCACCTGTGCTGTCTGTCGGCGTATTCGACGAGCTGGAGGAGGCGATTGCATGGAATAACGGTGTGCCACAAGTGAGTTGTATGCGCGAGCATCGGTGCGTTGCTGACTTTTGGTCTGGCCAGGGGTTGAGCAGTAGCTTGTGGACGCGGGATGTCAGGAATGTCAGGAATGTCGGCAAGTGGATCGGGCCCGCTGGATCCGACGCAGGGATCGTCAATGTACACTGTCTCGCTCACGATTGAGATCTGTTGCTGACGTCTGACGCAGGTCAATGTTGGTACCAGTGGCGCGGAGATTGGTGCTGCGTTTGGCGGGAACAAGGCAAGTTCTGCCCTTCATATATACATATAACCGTTGTTAAATCGAAATTTATGCTCAGAGTACCGGGTGGTGAGTATTCTACTTTCGCTGACGCCTCATAGCTGATTCGTCTCACTCAGGGGCCGAGAATCCGGCGGTGATGCCTGGAAACAATACGTCCGCTGGAGCGCATGCACGGTCAACTTTTCAGACGAGGCTCCCCTTGCACAGGGCGTGCAGTTCACGCCCACCGCATAACAGGTGACCGGTGACGTTTGGAATTACGCGTCTCGTCGTCGGCCCTCATCGGTGGAGTTACATGTGCTGTGAAAACTGACCGAAGTCTGGTGATTACACCAAAGCAGGATTGGACTTCGTAATTTATACTGGATTGTGATAGCACTTTAAAGGATTTGACGTGGTATGAATGCCCTTGGTAGTCCCTTCCTTTCAGAACTATTGACTTCGGCACATTCTTACACTGTGGCCGTTGTCGATACCAAAAACAGGCACCAGATTCATTTTGGTCAAAGCTCCAATATTTGTCGGTATACATGTTACACAGGACAGTTTACTGGTAAACCGATACATGGTGAGCCGCATCCCAGTCCAAAAATACCAATTTTTGAATACTGACCTGCATGTATTGATCATGGTAGGGCGGCAGTGGTACACGGTCAGTAGAAAGTCACCAAACGAGTGACCGTCTCTTCCTCCGTCTCCTTCTTCAAGTAATCCCCGAGCAGCTGCGGCACCATCAGCACCATTCCACATCTGTATCGCATACACAACACCCACCTGATTCACCGAGAGATACTTCTCCACAAAATTCTTACCTAACGCACCCACGAGCAATGTGTCTTGCTTCAGCAGCTCCCGGGCATCCTCTACGGTCCTCGGCAGCCGCCCCGGATCCCTCAGCCCAATCGCAGCGCGCTCTTCCTCGCTCATCTGGAACATCGGCTTCGCCGCGTCGCCAATCGTAAGTGTCTTGCCCTCCTGCACTCCGTGCGCGCCGGCCGCAATGGCGCCTGCGAGCACGAGGTACGGCGAGGCCGTCGCGTCGCTGCACTTGAGCTCAAAGTGGTGGTGCCCGGGCGGGCCGCACAGGCGCACAGGCGCCTCGCGGTTGTCCGTGCCCCAGCACGCGTAGGTGCCGCCGGACCAGATGCCGTCGAGCATGCGCGCGTAGGACGCGGCGGTGGGGAGTGTGAGCGCGCAGACCGCGGGCAAGTGCTCGAGGAGCGACTGCAGGAAGCTGCGCTCGACTGCGGATAGCGTGGGCGCGGGCACGGGCGTGGCAGGCGTGCCTGTGGGTGCGCCCCGCGTAGAATGCACGGAGATGTGCATGTGCGCGCCGCTGCCGCCTAGGTGCTGTCAGTACTGAGTCGTGCGGTGGTGCACGAGCGAACGCACAGTCGTCGGCGTGTAATCGCGGTGCAAATGTCGCGCGGAGACCGTGCTTCGCCGCGACGTTGTAGATGGTCTCGCGCGTGAAGACGCCGCGTCTGCTGCTTCCAGCGGGGGCAGGGGGCCAGTCACCACTTCGTACTAGGTGGTGATCAAGCGCGTGCGTACATTTCGAGCGGACAACGCGTCTTACCTGGCCCGGTGCGGACTCCGCATGGTACATTTGCAGCTCTATTCCGGCTGCAATGAGGTCGTCGGCGATCTCCTCGAGTACTGTGTTTTTCAACGCTGCCCGAGGGAAACTTGGCAGAAGTGGACCAAGCCCCATTATTGACTGCGACAATCTTGGGAGACGTGGCGGACAGTAGAATGAATTCGGACTCGAAGCCTGCTAGGAAAGAGACTCCAGCTTTCGCTGGGCATCGCTGGGGAACGGGTATATCATCAAAGGCAGCGCATGATAGAAAACCACACGTACTCGACCTATCCTCTTCAAAAGAGTCGAGGGCACAGGTCGACCGAGAGAACCTCCAGAGGGCGAAGGGTTCTTCAGTTGGAACCAGCCCATAACGGATGCATGCCCAGGCGCATAGGTGCAGATGCGGAAACTG
>JABYQE010000316.1:0-16175 GCA_022376435.1 Amylocystis lapponica
CCTGCGCGCGATCTGCGTCGAGTTGACGTAGGCCACAACAATATTTTGTCTGGACGCATGCCGGAGGTAGTCGAGAAATACCGTGTGGGTCGATCGGGTCTCCGAGGCGCAATTACTGTTGGAATATCTGACAGCAGAGACGCTCTGCATCAGCGGTTTGGGGAATGTGCGGGTGATCTTACCGTTCAAGTTCCACGGCCAACGTACTTACCGAGCGACGATGCATGCAACCTGACAAATCCCGTATTCCAAACGTCGTCCGGCGTCCAGGGGCCGAACACATCTAGTCCAAGGTCGTTCTGATCCGGGATCTTCGCCCCGGCTGCGACAGCGCTTTCCGGACTCCGTAAATCGGAGTAGTCAAGCGGTGTATGTTCCGCAAGTCGATGATTGTGTCTGCCGGGGATGCTCGATCAACACGACCACTTCCTAGCATGGCAGAGACTTACTTGGCGTATATTTCCGGTTTGTTGCCTGCTTGTAAGCCTAACACGAGGCCCAATCTATTAGCTCGGCAATCTGCAGGCTGAAGTTCGACGTGTCGTTGAACAGTATCCCTGGAAAAATTAGACACATCAATAGGATATAGTTACCACACCGAGAGAGCTAGTGACAGAGCTGACTTACCAGATGACGACGATACGTCGCCCGACGCGAAGATCATAGCTAGGGTGCATAGCATCGCCGGCGTTTCCGCCTATCGTCAAGTGCATGACTTTGTATGTCGCATCGATCTCTTTAAAATCGCACTCACCGGATCACTATCTTGCACGTCGCCCAGCTTTCCAACTATCTCGGAGTTCCACCAGTCTCGTAGTCCTGCGTGTGTCCTTTGGCGTTCTACTCGGATGCGCACCGTGTCTTCACGCTCTTGCAGAGATCCCACCAGATTGAGGGACGGGCCCTGCTGGTCGCGCTACCAATTAATGTGAGTGTGGTCCAGCGGGCGAATCGCTATGCATGCTCAGGAGGTGTGGCTAATTTCAAAGTGTCTTCAGCAACAGGCCAGTGTGCGGGGCAGGACTGAGTACTCACTGAGTTGGCCACCTACCTGCAGACCTCGTTGGATTTTCCATCGAGATGTGCGTGCTGAACCGAGGATGAGCGTATCTTGCGGGAGTCATACTGGAACGGCGGTGAACTGAGTGGACGTTGGAGGACGAGGGGAGGGGCTAGTATGTATCCGCTGATGTTTGCAGGGAATAGATCGTCCAGCGCGGGACCACTCGCGGTAAGAGTCGAGGAGCGCGAAGCAGCAGTAAAAGACAGTAGAATATTTACACCCTCCATGAGCGCATGGGTGAATGCAAAGCACCACGACACGAGGAATTCAAAGAGGGCAGGTGAGAAGGAAGAATGAGTCGGCTACGCGGATAAGATCTGGATCTACTCGACCGGGCGCTCGAAGGCTGCGAATGCCTACCAAGTACTTGCATGAAGGCTGCCAGCGCATGTACTTTTCAAATAGCAACCTGCGCTCTGGATGGAGAAGTCCTGGTGTCTCGACGCAGATTCCTCGGCAGCGTCAGCGTGAGCACTAGATGTGACGCGAGCGGCCAAATATTGTGAGTACGCCAACTGATTAATATATCTAGTGCTTATTCTTGGAGACTGGAGGGCGACATGGCAGCTGCAATGTCGCGGACTTCCTCAGCGCGGTCGCGATCGGAAGGAACAGCGATCGCCGTGGGGAGCTACTCCTGCATCGCCCTTAGGCTTGTCGCTGTCGCTGTCGTCTGACGGCCCGCTGGTCGACGTTGAATCCCGCAACACTTCTATCAACATAATTAATCAGACAACTCGTGCTGGAATTCTCTTCTACCACCACCCATGGCCGGCTTGCGAACTGCACCCCTCTGCTCACAGGCTGTCGTGGCTATTACCTTTATCAGTATCTCCGTGAGTGCATACAATCCCATCACTCTCAATCCGCCGTACTCCTCCCGAATCCCGAATCCTCCTTCGCCTACGCAGTTTGGGATTCGAGCGTCAGTCTTCCCATTCCTCTGAGCAGCGCTTTTAGTTAGGTTGTCTGTCGCTACCAATGTTAGCGAGTATTTTGTTCTCCAGCACGTACCATGGCTGAACACAATCCGCAGTGGACCTCAGTGGGCGATTTATTCATGTACCTTTGTATCTGGGTGTGCTCATGACGATAACGGAGCAAGTCATACATACAACTACGCCTGAACTTGATGGCGCTCATACAGGCTCGTGTCGGGCGTTTACACGTCCGTGCTATCGTTGGCAGCACTCAAATTGACGCGGCACTAGTAACAAGCCTTGCATACGGGAAGGCGCCGGAGAGGCAGCAGATTGACACCCGGAATCTGGTACTTGTTTCTCGCATCTGAACCCCCGAGACTCCCATCGCGCGCATCTGATTCGACGTCTCGACGGTGTCCCATAGACGGATATGCTTGCGTGTCCGTTCACGCGGGAGCTCCTATCTCTGCCCTCGTCAATACAACATGGCACATCGACGTGTCCATGGACGACACCTCCAACCTCCGCCTCGTTGCCAAGAGCGAACCTTCGGCGACAACATTTCGGCCTCCAGATTGCAACAGGCCAGACTTATACGCACGGTGAGTCCCTCCACCCCCAATATTCTGCTCGGCACTTAGCACCCGAACTTGGCACCGTTGTCTGCAGAAACGACTCCTTCCGTCGTCGTATAAAACGTCCAACTATTTTTGCGAGTTCGAGCAGTTAGCCTCTGCGATGGAGGTGGACGCGAACATCGCGACGATTAACAATCTCTCTGGTAGACGATCGCAGTGCGCGATTGGACTCCTGAAGATGCGCTACCACAGGTCAGTATATGCTGTGTTTCCACTCGCTCACGCGCTTAGAACACGCTGTTATTTCGGTGCATACACTGGCACGCGCAGATGCAGTCTCACATGTGTCGTAGCTACCTGGACGGTATTTGCGCTGCGGTCTATGCGGGGATGGACGTACCGAAGGACGCGCAGACAGACTTCGCGCAGTCCCTCGTGAACAGTGCATGCAGGAGCACGATCACTTCGTACGTCGATAGCTCAGGCGGCTGATCTGTTCGTGGTGTTTGAACAGATACCGTGTCATACGGCGGGTCTCCCAAGTTGAGTGGCAGCTTTGGGTGTTCGACTTCGGGTTGCAGATGAGTTTAGCAACTTTTCGCATGCACTACTGCATGCGCGTAAGCAGGACGTGCTATCACAATGTGCATGCGACTGCGGCCAGCACGTCTGTAAAATCTGCTGAACTTTCCGTGGTGCTGGACGCATACGTATTCCTCTCCGTTCTGCATTGCCTTCCCTCGTGTTTTTGACCGCCTGATCACAGCACCGCCGATAAACCAGTTTGGTTTCCATTAATGGACCATCAGCCTGACATTCTACTCTGTCGCCACCGTCAGAGACACTCGGGAATGATGCGCAGATCACGGCGAACGGCGTCAATGACCATCGTGCCGGATATGCTTAGGTGCAGCGCTTTGGGTGCTCGACTACGGGTTGCACGGTCTTAAAAGCTGCTGACCTTTTCGTGATGCTGGACAGTTATTTTCACGTACGCATTTCTCTCCGCCCTGCCCTCGCTCGTGTCATTAACCGCCTGACCACAACACCGTCGATAAAATGAACCAGTCTGGTTTTCACCGACAGACCATCCTCCTGACATTCTACTCTGTCCCCACCGTCAGAGACACTCTGGAATGATGCACAGATCATTGGCCTTGGCGAACGGCGACAACGACCGTCGTACCGACTATTCCATCCATGATGGCGACTCGCCTCGCGCATGCCGCGCCGTTCAACCACTCGTCTGGCACGATCGACCACACGGCGACTATCTGGGCTCCCAGGCGTGACACCTACACAAGTCGAGGTCAAGTGTGTGATGCATCTGTGTGTTCTGAGGCCGCAGTGCTCGCGGCTCATACACTGTTCAGGTACTCACTCTCGCCGTATGTCGGTGAGAACTTGCATCACCCGGGGCAGATAGGTGAGTTGCGCCCATGCTCGTCCTCGTCTAGCATTTGACTCTCACCTCCCTGCAGACATCTAGCGTGGTCTTCAGCTTCAACGACCGCCTTCACAGTATCGAAACGGTGCAGATGGTGTCGTGCGACGAGGATGCGGGCATGTGTGCCGTGACGGTGCCCGCACCGGGCTGTGCTCGTTTCCTTTGCTGGTATGTGGCTCGACGGACCGAGGCATCCTGCGGTGTTTGTGCTGACATCGGCGACGCAGCGCAATACTGCGACGGTGAACCTGTCTGTCCTTGCGACGTCGAGTGGGGGCCCGGGCGTGAACTGGTATCTAGGCAACACGAGTGAGGGAAGCATTTTAGGGAACGGGGCACATGTGTTATATCTGGTGCTGTGTCCCTGATTGTGGCAGCGGCGGCGACGGCCTCTGCTGTCCACAACGTCAAGAAACCGACAACCGCTGGTGCCTGTACGGTCGCTGTCCTCGGCGTGGTGCCTCCAGATGAGGCTTACTGCTACGTGGATATCTACGCCATATATCGCCACTCACTCTGGTAAGAACTACTAATGTAGTTTTTCGAGAGCTTCACGTCCTGACCAACGGAGCTAGCATACAGTCGTTCAGCTGTGGAAAATCTCACTTTTCTCGGTGTCAAGGTGGCTTCGGGCAAAGCACAACCGAACCGTTGTTTCGTGCACAGTTTCGTGATGGGTGCATACTCAAGACACGCAAGTCCGATCATCGTCCCGCCAAATTTGACGCATGTTGTCGACGGCAGCTTCCATCCACGATACCAACTGGCAACAACTCAGATCGAACAGGTAATCCGCCCTGTACTGCCGGGGACGTGTCACGAGGATCAAGCTATTACGCTCTGGACTCGCACGACGTGTCCGCGTCGAATGTCCCAGTCACCAACCCACCCTCGACGTCACTGGTCTCTTCTTCATCAGGGAGAGACGGCTCTGCGCCCTCTCTGCTGGTTGCATGAACAGGCTCGCAGTCCCCGCGCACGAGCAGACAGATATTAGGCCGCTTGTATACCCTGTGCGAGCAGCCGTAGCAACAGGCATGAACCGAGCGACGGTGCATGTTTTCCGGTGTTCAAGTGCCGGACACACCCAGACCATTTCCTAGCACGGCAGAGGACTCACTCGGCATGTGTATCCGGTTCGTTGCACGCGATGAGATACGACCCACTCCACTAGCTCGGTGATCCACAGCCTGAAGTTCGACACGTCGTTGAAGAGTATTCCTTGAAAGATTAGACACATCATATATGATATAGTTACCACACAGAGAGAGCCAAGGGCCGAGCTAATTTACCAATTGACAACGATACGTTGCCCAACTTGAACAGATATCGGGGGTGCATAGCAGCGCCAGCGTTCCCGCCTATCGTCAAGCGGATGAGTTTGTGTCGTATCAACGAATTCTAGTACTCACTCACCGGATGACGTCGCCCAGCTTCTGACCGTGGATCCACTTCGGCCTTGTATACGTCCTGCGTGTTCTTCCGCTCCGAGTCGGATGCGCACCGTGTCTTGACAATCTTGCAGAGGGCCACCAGATTGAAGATTAATGGAACCTGTAGACGTGCTGCAGTTCATCAATGTGAGCATAGTCCAGTGGGCGAATTGTAGTGTAGGCTCACGAGGTGTAACTTGACTAACTGCAGAATGTCTGCAGTGGCAACCGGCCAATGTGTTGGGCAGGACTTGATACTCATCTCGATGGAAAATCTAACGAGAACTGTGAGTATGTGGATGAAATTGCCGAGGATAGCCGTATCTTGTGTGGGTTCTAAGTATTGGTGCGACGGCGGTCGGCAAGCTCGCACACCGCGGGGCCACAGCTTCTGGAGGCGTGCCGGTGAGAGTCGAGGAGCCCGAGGCCAAAGTCGAAGTCGAGGGCGGTGCAAATACATCCTATACGTTGTACACTGCAAACGCATGGGCGAATGCAAGCAAGTGCCATGACACGAGGAACAGAGCGTGCATGTCGACGACTTGGAGAATCTAAGCTCAGTCGGCTAGATCTGAATCTAGATCTGGATCACACTCTACTGGCATGAAAGTTGCCAGCATGCTCTGGACGTCGCGTGCATCTACAACCACCTGTGGACATGGCCAGATCAGCGGTGTCTTTCTCTCCGCCGTGCGCGCCGTTACCGTCTGTCACCAGCAGCCCTTCGCGACTGCCACCTACACTGGCATCGGTGCATACGACCCCGTCAACCTCAATCCGCCGCCCCTTCCGAATCCTCTTCCGCTTATGCAGTTCGGCATCCAGCTCTAGAACAGCGCAGATAATGTGGTCGGCCTTTCTATACCTCTGAGCGGCACTTCTATGGCTTCTCCATTGAGATGTCCGTCGCCACCCAAGTTAGTGAATATTTCGTTCTCTTCATTTCGCATGCACCGTAGCTGAACATAATTCTCAGCGGGCCTCAATAGGCGAGTCCATCATGTGTATGAATATATTCCTATTTTCATAACGAGCAGGAGCAGGTCATTCATACAGGTCCCATTCCTCAACTTGATGGCACTCATACAGGCTCGCGTTGGGAGCGTGAGCATCCGCGTGGTGGTAACACTCAAGATTACGCGGGCTCGTTCCAAGCCTCGCTGACGGGAAGGCGCTCGAGAAGCAGCATGTTGCAACCAAAATCCCGTAGTCCTCTCATTTGATCCCCGAGCTCTGAAAATCCATCTGACTTCTCCGAGGTGTCTACAGACGAATACGCCCGCGCTGCTCTTTACGCCGGAGCTGCTGTACCTGATGAGCACATCTCTGCGCTTGTCAATACGAAATGGTACCTCGGCGTGTCCATGAACGATACTACCAACGTCCGCCTCGCTGTCGCTGAGTACGGTGAGCGGATCCTCGGCAACAACCTACTCGGTCTCCAGGTTGGCAACGAGCCGGATTTGGTGCGTCCGCCCTCATTCCCAGTCCATTCAGCACTAATTGCCTAATGTTCGTCGGCAGATACGGACACCGTCCGTTGACATATGGTCAGACGACTACTTCAACGAGTTCGAGCAGCCAGCCTACGCGATGGAGGCGGACTCGAACATCGCGACTTCCAACAACCTCATCGGGCCGAACATCACCACGGGCGACTGGACTCCCGAAGGTACGCGAATACAGGTCTGTGGTTGTATGTGTCTGCTCACCCACGGGATGTGATACAGACGTCTGGAACATCGGCTTTGTTTCTGCGTACACGAACAACCTCAGCATGTTGACTGTCGAGCAGTACGTCGTTCTTTCGGCGTATGCATTCGTGGACACGGTCTCACATGCGCTGCAGTTACCCGGACGATAACTGCGCAGCGATTTATGGAAGCATGGGCACACCCAAGGACCGCAGACCGAGTTCGCGCAGTATCTAGTACACAGCAGGCAAGAACACGATCTCTGCATACCTGAACTCCTCATCGATCGCTCAGGCCGCTGGGAAGCCGTTCGCCGTGTTTGCGACGAACACGGCGGGTTCTCTGGGCTGAGCGATAGCTTCGGTACGGCGCTTTGGGCACTCGACTACGGACTGCAGAGGGGGTACAGCAAATTTTCGCATGCGCAGTTGCATGCAGGTGGACAGGATGTGTATTACAATGTGCGTGCGACTGCGGCGAACGCGGTTGTGCAAGCTGCTGACTTTTCATGTTGCTTGATAGCCATTTACACGTACATGTTTCCCTTGGGACCGCATTGTCTTACCTTCGCCCGTGTCACTGACTGTCTGGCTGTAGCACCGCCTACGAACCAATCTAACTTCCACCAGTGGACCATCGGACCTATCTTCTACTCCGTCCTCGCCGTCGCAGAGACACTCGGAACCTCTGGAGCTGCACAGCTCGCGAACGGCGGGAACGATTATACCCCTGGCTATGCCATGTATGAGGGCGGTTCGCTCGTGCATGTCGCGTTGTTCAACTACATGACGGATCCATCTGGTGCAGCAGCTATACTGCGACGATCTCGGTCTCGGCGCGATACCTCCCCAAGTTCAGGTCAAGTGAGTGATAGATATGGATGTTTCGAGGCTGTAGTGCTCACGACATGTGTGCAGGTATCTGATTGCACCGGCTGTCGGAGAGAAGTTCAACATCACCTGGGGCGGACAGGTGAGCTGCGCCGCTAAGCCTCCTCGTCAAAGACCTGACTACTCTCCCCGCAGACGTTCGGCCCGGTGTTCGGCTGCGATGGCCGCCTGCAGGGCATCGAGACGGTGCAGACGGTGTCGTGCGACCAGGGCGCAGGCACGTGCGCCGTGACGGTGCCCGCTTCCGGCTTCGCGCTCGTCTCCTTTGCTGGTGCGGGGCTCAATGGGCCGAGCAGCACAGCGACATTTGCGACGACGGTGGTGACGCAGCGCAACACGGCGACGGTGAACCCTTCTGTGCTCGCGACGTCGAACGGGCACTCGAGCGCGAAACGGTACCTGGGCAGCACAAGCGAGGGGAGCACGCAAGGGAACGGGGTGTGCGCGGCGGGTGTTGTGCCCGGTGTGGTGTCGCTGATCGCGGCGGGGGCGGGGGCGGCGGTGCTGATGAAGGGGCTGTCGAGGCAGCTATGAACGTGATGCAGACTGACTCATGCGGAGGTAGTCTAGTGTGTTGGTTCTGGTTCGAACACTCATTGCACACTTTTTTGATCTGTAACAAATAGCCTACAAGTACACAGTCTAATTGCATGGATTGTCAGGGATCATATGGGATAATGAGATATTGTTGGAGCACTCTATAGTATAACATGGGCACTTAGCCTGTGAGTATGGTTCATAGCCTTGATAGTAGTAGTAGTCAATATAATCAAGTCTAGCAGCATTCAAGTGCCAATGTACCAGTGTGCACTGGCCTTGCCTTTAGTATTGTTGGTTCTATGCTTAAATTGGTGTCAGGGCCTACTCAGAGTATATAACTTGACTTGATGTTCTAGACATTCACTGAACAGGGTTCCGAGGTTCTGACACTTTCATATCCACACTTTTACATAGTACAGCATAAGAGAGAAACCAATTTGTACATGACGAATCCTTGTAATCAAAATCTAGGTTTGGCCATTGCTGTTATAACACTTCTGCCAAGAAGTGCCATGGAAGAAATGAGACATGTCCAATCTGACTCCTTGTACTCCTATAATGGCAGAATTGTGCGGCCACATCAGTCCTTTGCGAGCATGTAGAGGAACCCAGAAGAGCAATTCTCTATTCTTGCCTAACATCCAGCCATCATCTTCTAGTATTGATGAGTGACCAAATTCTATATTGACTTCTTTGTTTGGATGCACTGGCACATGCTATGCAGAAAGTGGAGAGGACCTGAATAAAATTGCAAATATACAAGTAAAATGACATACCTGCACTGTAGAAGTGTCTTGATCAGATGTAGTGCTAGTGATTACTGCACTTTCACTGCCTGTTGTATATGGGGAATTTGGGACAGAATACAATGATGGGCTAGCTGAAACATCTGTGTCTGCTGTGGGCATATTCCATACTCTGACTGTCTTGTCAGATGACCCACAGACAATGTGCTTTCCATCAGGAGAGAATGCAACAGAGTTGACACCACCAGTGTGGCCCACAAATGGATCTGAGACAGATTTCCCTGTAGATGCATTCCATACTCTGACTGTGGTGTCATATGACCCAGAGACAATATGCTTTCCATCAGGAGAGAATGCAACAGATGTGACAATATCAGTGTGGCCTAGAAATGGATCTGAGACAGATTCCCCTGTAGACATATTCCATACTCTGACTGTGTTGTCAGATGAGCCAGAGACAATGTGTTTTCCATCAAAAGAGAATGCAACAGATGTGACCCAATGAGTGTGGCCTACAAATGGATCTGAGACAGGTTCCCCTGTAGATGCATTCCATACTCTGACTGTCTTGTCACATGACCCAGAGACAATGTGCTTTCTATCAGAAGAAAATGCAACAGATGTGACCCAATGAGTGTGGCCTACAAATGGATCTAAGACAGGTTGCCCTGTAGATGCATTCCATACTCTGACTGTGGTGTCACGTGACCCAGACACAATGTGCTTTCCATCAGGAGAGAATGCAACAGATGTGACATAATCAGTGTGGCCTTCAAATGGATCTGAGATAGGTTCCCCTGTAGATGCATTCCATACTCTGACTGTGTTGTCAACTGACCCAGACACAATGTACTTTCCATCAGGAGAGAATGCAACAGATGTGACCCAATAAGTGCGGCCTTCAAATGGATCTGAGACCCCTGTAAATGCATTCCATACTCTGACTGTGTTGTCATGTGACCCAGAGACAATGTATTTTCCATCAGGAGAGAATGCAACAGATGTGACAATATCAGTGTGGCCTTCAAATCGATCTGAGATGGATTTCCCTGTAGATGCATTCCATACTCTGACTGTGGTGTCAACTGACCCAGAGACAATGTGCTTTCCATCAGGAGAGAATGTAACAGATCTGACCCAATGAGCGTAGCCTACAAATGGATCTGAGACAAGTTGCCCTGTAGATGCATTCCATACTCTGACATCATCTGACCCAGAGACAATGTGCTTTCCATCAGGAGAGAATGCAACAGAGTTGACACCACCAGTGTGGCCTTTAAATGTATCCGAGACAGATTCCCCTGTAGATGCATTCCATACTCTGACTGTGCTGTCTGCTGACCCAGACACAATGTACTTTCCATCAGGAGAGAATGCAACAGATGTGACATCATTAGTGTGGCCTTCAAATGGATCTGAGACAGGTTCCCCTGTAGATACATTCCATACTTGGACCATGCTGTCTGCTGACCCAGACACAATGTACTTTTCATCAGGAGAGAATGCAACAGATCTGACATAATCAGTGTGGCCTGTGAATGGATCTGAGACAGGTTCCCCTGTAGATGCATTCCATACTCTGATTGTGTTGTCATCTGACCCAGAGACAACGTGCTTTCCATCAGGAGAGAATGCAACAGAGTTGACACCACCAGTGTGGCCTTTAAATGTATCTGAGACAGATTCCCCTGTAGATGCATTCCATACTCTGACTGTGCTGTCTGCTGACCCAGACACAATGTACTTTCCATCAGGAGAGAATGCAACACTCTCCACAGATGCATCATTCGGTATGACAAGACCACCTGTTGACCACTCCTCTTTTCTTCCTGTTTGTACTGTCAAAGCAGACAATCTCGAACCATAATGTTTAGCAGTCCTTGACTTTTCTGGGCAGAAGGGAAGACATGAGATATACAAGTGTGGTGTGCTCTGTGTATATGCAAGATGAAACATAGATATGAATGCTTGGATGTCTTGAATCCATGAGTTAAATTCATCATTCTGTGGATGCAAGGATCAGATCATTTAGTTACACTGTGTGAATGTTCCATACCTGACATGAATGGGAGATGATATTGATTTTTGATGATAATGGACATCTGAGAAGACTCATGACCTCAATCCAGAACAAAAGATGTCTAGAGAAGAAGCCAACCACCAAGTCACATGTTTCTTGATTGAACATCGTATTTGCCAAGTGATCTGGCCAGAACTGGCAGGAGTATGAAAGTTCTCTAGAAATATTGGTATCAATCCTGTGTGGTAAATCACTAACATCTTTGTTGAAGACATGAGATGTTTCTAGATTGCACATGTTGAAATGCAGCTGTGTCTGCATGATGTGTAGGCATGCTCTTGTCATATTGTTATTGTGTACAGCAATGTCAATGAACCAGGGTTTGTCTCCACATCTCTTTTTGTCAGTCAAATAATCTGCAATTGATGCATGCACCAGCTGCACAGTGTGACCTGGGGACCAGTTCAGCAATGATCTCAGTTTGTGAAAGAACCATTGAGAACATTGAGCATCCTTCAGGTTCAGCATATCATCAATCATAACATCTGTGAGTGGTGCCTTGGCTACCACAAGCAGACCAAGAACTTTGTGCCAACTGATAGATATCTCAGAGCTAGGTTCACCCCAAATCTTTATGGTCTGAAGAACAGTTTCATACAGAGAATCCAGAGATGATTCTGTTTTGTCCAGCTGCAAGATGATATGTCGAGGATCTCCATCATGCTGATCAATGAAGGTTACAGCTGTAGATGCCCATATAAACAATCCAGCTGCTCTGTTCAGAAGCATTTGCATAGTGGTATTGTCTGGCCAGCCAGAGGGCAGATAGGGTCTGTTTTTCTGAATCTGAGACATAGATTGCTCTAGAAAGATTTGAACATCCTTCTGGTTGTCCTGTAAGGTGATATCAAGAGTCATCTCTTTGATGTGCTCATTCTGAGAGAAATGCTTGACAATGTCATGTTCAGGTCTACTGGTGATAAAGAAGTGATAATTGGGAGGAAGTTCAACTATATCCCCAGAAAGTAGCTGAAGAAGAGTCTTGCGCTCATCAGCAGTTCCACATTCATCCAGTGCATCAATTACAATGATGATAGGTCCTAGACTAGTATGCTTGCTTTGTGCACTGTGCAAAGGCTCTGTCAAGAGCTTGGAGAATTGTACACTGGGTTGAATGCTGTCTATATTTCCCTCATCATTGACAGCCTTGACAAGAGCTGTCTGCACATAGAGGTCATGACAACCAAGATTATAAGCAATTGTTCTGATCACTTTTGCAGGCCTGCTAGCCTCTGCTCTAGACCTGTCAAAGAAAACAAAAGCCCCACTTCTGTGGTGTGCAACAAAGTGGTTTGCAATGGTGGTGGCAATAGTGCTCTTTCCACTCCCAGCAGGTCCATGCATCCACAATATCCTCTGATCTGACTCCATGTTGAGCAATTGATCTAAAATAGATGCAATAACTTCTTGTCTGGTCCCCAAAAGACATTCCTTTCGATGGAAGGCATCCATTTCAGCTGGTTGGAGATGATCTTTGAGATCTGATGTTGTTCAGTATTTTTCAGTTAATAATATTGCTATACATACACTTGTCATTCACAGTCTCAAGAATCTTTGAGGATGTAACAGCTGCATGAACAATTGATCCAGAATCAAGAGAGTTTCTCAGCTTGGACAAGTTGTTCTTCATGTCAGCTATTTTCTGAGTACAGTCAGAGAAGTTTGATGTTTGAGCCTCTCTGATGAGAGCATTTGAGAAATTTATAAACAGCATATGAAGAGGATTGACTCACTTCCAAACTCATCAGCTATGTACCATTGAACAAACAAAGCACACTCCCAGATCTGTGGCATAATCTGTGAAGTAGCTTATGAAGGTATGGCTGCATATTATGAGGCTGATCAATGACTTGAGCATTTTCACTCAAGTCAAGAGCATCAGTCATGGCAGCAACAAGCTGTATAATTCTTGATCTCTGTTTGTTGTGCTTTGATACCTTGGATATACAAACTCCATTGAGTTCTTTGTTCAATCAAGTTTGAAGCCATTTACCTTGTGGATTGCAGATACTATTTGCCAAACTGCATTAACATAGGGATGTACCTGGAGCAGAGCCACTGTAATATCACAATGTGGACATAATAATGAATCTACCTTGGCTATTTCATCCACAACATGGAAACTCTGAACTGTGCTCAACTTGGACAGCAGTTTTTCCACTGCTTTCTTAGAGGAGTCTGTAATTCAATGGCATCTGCAACACCTTCAACAGCATGTACCACATGAGAGCTAGGGCCTGTGATCTGAACAAAGTGAGGATTTCCTGCAGACCAGCTATAAATTCCTTGGCAGCCTCTAAATCCTGAATAGAGTTTGTTGTCAGCTGGACTTCAAGGCTCCAACCAAGCTTGCTCCTTGAGTCTGATTTATCTACAGTCCTGAGATCCAGGCTGCCTACAAGTCCATTACAGATGATGAGCATGAAGATATTGCTGAAGAGAACAAACATTACATGGATGTTCTGTGCATTTGCTTATCAACTGATCTATACTGGTCTTGAATGTTCCAAAGTACAGCTTGTTATACTTTCGAAGGAATGATTGATGCTTCAAATCCAACTGAATCTCAGAAGAACTGTCTTTGATTCCTGTGCTGTTGATATTCATGAAGACTCAGTGTGGAGACTCCCCAGGCAAGGCAAAGTAGAGTACTGAGGATACACTCACATAGTGAAGCTCTCATCCCAGACAGGATCATAGGATTCCTTGATAATCTTTGTTTTCTTTTCAAATTTGGAAGCTGGAAGCTGGATCTTGACAAAGAGGCTCGGTGCCTTCTTCGAGATATGAGTTTTGTCGCCCGTAGTCTTTGCGTTGATGACTGCGTAGCAGTCAGCATCATCCGAGCTCCGCGCCGAGGCCGTGAGCTTACTGCGAAGGTGTACACGGGGGATTCTCGGCCTCGGACATGTTGACGATCGGCGAATGTTTCAAGAACGAGTAAGAGCAGAGTGCAGAGACGGCAGCGAGAGTGAAGACGTCGAGAGAGAGCGTACGCAAGCCTGGCTGTCCTGCTATCAGACGCCCAATCTAGGTTCGTGCACCGCTGGCTTCCATGCTCCCGTGACCTCGACGCGCAGACCACAACGCGCCTTGTCCGTCAACCTCCCGACCGTCGCCTACGCATGCCATAGAAAAGCCTGGCACGATCCCGCGTCGTTCTGCTTTCTCATCGCAGCGGAGGGCGTCTCGCCCGGTCCAGATCCGCTGCCTCAACACATCCGTCGATATCTGCTCAGACCGGTTTTGTTGGTACGATTCCTGACAGATTGCTTGGAGCTGTCATTCGTCCTTGATCTCTTTTGTAGGGGAGCGAAACGACACTCAAAGAACTAACTTGGTGAGCCTGAGAGCGTCTGGATTCAGTTTGCTCCACGCATATCGCATATCCGGCGGCGAGATCTCAGCATGGTTCCAGTCTCCCTGTGCACCGTTCGGGGCACGACGTCCTGAGTGTGCCATACACGGATCCCGTTACTGCCGTAACCATGCACTCGAAGAAACAGCACGTCCCAATAATATAAGGCGACACCGCATCCGGATGCTCGATTCTCAGTCTCGTCACGTCCGCTGGTACTCCCTCCCTTCCGCACTTCCCGAGTGACCCCTTCGAGGTAAGACCGGTCAGTCCCGCCACGGATCACTCTAGATAATACGAACACGATGACCTGATTATTTGCAGCCCCTCCCACGAACATGTCGATGTACGAGATATGGATGATCACTGCGGTAGCGATTGGATCGACCAGTACCGCGCGGATCCTGGACATGCCCACAAATGCGCCAATCCCTACACACCCAGTCCCGCAATCTACGAGCAAGCCACGCTCGCACGCATCACGCTCTTCAATTACAGCACCGACCCGTCGGGTGCCGGCAAGTATGTCGTGATGCCCCCTGGGCGGCGCAACCCCGGCACGGGTCAACGTCGAGTATCGACTCGCAGAATCCGTCTCTGTCAGGGAAAATAACACATGAGCCGGTTAGGTACGCCACCCCATCTCTTCACCATCTCCCCGCCAGCCAGACACGTCGCCGCTGCACAGACCTTCGACACACGCTTCACGAACGACAAGACGCTCGCGGGCACGTAGCGGATAACGGCGACGGCGTGCGACCAGACGGTGCAGACATGCCAGATCAGCGTGCCTGCACTGGGCGTCACGCTGTCGAGCGGTGTGATGGACTCGGCGGGGACGACAACGCAGATGTTCCCAGCGGCGACCGCGACGAACCCGATCGCGAGCGCGACGGTGAATGCGCGTGCGCTCGCGACGTTGAATGGCGAGAGCGGGGCAGACCGCGGGTCGCTGAGCAGCACGAGCAAGGAGAGCACTGTAGGCGTAGTTTCTAGTGTTGTGCTGCTTACTATGCTGCTTGCGGAGGCGGGGTTGGTGCACCGGGCGTTGATGTAGGTGGTTGCGCGGGATGTGGATACGTATACTGACGACCTTTATATGATCTTTTCGGACATCCTCCTAGACTTGTCAATTCATGGTTTCAGTGAGGCATGTTGAACGTACTACACTGGGTACCTTTAATGCGCGATGTAATGAACGCACGAAGAAAGAAATGTAAGAGGTTCGTCAGATCACACAAGTCTTCAAGTGCATGCCCGACACACCACACCGCCGACATAGAAGTTCCCGCAATGAAAGGTTGGTGAAATCCGTCTTCAGCATGTGCTCGGCCGTTCGGAGTGCGGAGCCAAAGCCGTCGCTCAGCCCGGGAATCCACTGCTCGACGCAGTGTTCGTCTTGACATGATTGCCTTGTACGCCG
>JABYQE010000317.1:0-16109 GCA_022376435.1 Amylocystis lapponica
CGGAACCCCGCCTGCAAGACACCACATGGAAGAAATGTATGTAAAGGTTTCTATTGAGTAACTCCCACAGTGCGTCATACTTCCGTGGTGCATCATGGCCTTGCATAGTGGTCCAATGGCAGGGCGGCGCCGGCATTTCGGAAATGAACCTTGTCTGACACCTGACATGCGTGTCATCCCGGTGAATGAGTGCATCCCGATATTGACAGGTTGGCAATAGGTGGGTCGATCAATCACTTTCCTGGTTGTCCAATGGGATGGCAGGCCAGATTTTGGGAGATGAACTTTGTTTGGGGAGAATGCCGACATCGGCAATACTGCGGTAGGATGGGAGTGAGACGGCAGCGGAATACCAGTGCTGGGGCGGCAGACAGCAGTCTGTTGGAAGATGTGGGGTTGACGGGAGACCGAGTTCCGGTGGAACATGGCGGTCTGGCGGAAGACGGCAGTCTGGCGGAAGACGGCAGTCGGGCGGAAGACGGCAGGCGGAAGGTTTGTGACAGAAGACAGTAGTGTCCAAGAATCCAAAGCTTTGCGACAGTCACGGCGGGGTTCTTCACAAACCTTCCCCGAAGGGGTATAGTGATATCAATGGCCATGCCTCGTGCCAAATGCATAACATAATTGTTATGCCTCATGGCACAGGGATGGCCCGCCATTCATTGATATAAGATTTTGTCTGTACTACCTCCTCTCTTCATCCACCATGTCCGATACATTCTACCCCGACCAGCTTGCGTCCGCATACTACGATATCATGGCCCGCCTGGTATTCTACCGCAAGATGTACGAGTACGACATCTCTGCCTCCGGCAACCCGATGTGGGTCGCCGAAGTCCTCCAGATCTGGGTGAGTTCTGTACTGTGTGGATCGCAATGGAATTGCTCACAAATCGGCAGGAGCTCCTAGAGCAGATGGTCCCGGAGATGGAGGAGCATGGCCTTGATGTCCCTCACCGGAAGTACTACCGGTACATCCGGGACAACGCCGATGGAAAGAGGAGCGATGTCTACGGTAGTCGTTTGCATGGTTTCTGTTGACGCCTTTGTGCTGAACATTCACCAGTGCAAGCCGCGCTTGCCGGGAACCTCCCCGACGACTTCGACGAGCAGGATGCCGCGTACCGACTGGGGGAGCTCGGCGAGGAGCCGGACATCGCACTAATGCCTGGTGTGGAGAAAGACTTCCTCATCATGAATGGCGCCATTGTCGGGACGCGCACACTCTTCCGAATGCTCCTCCAGGTGGTCCGCGTCCTCTGGGACTGAGGAGTGGTCACTCCGGGTCGGCGCGTGGCTCTTTCGAGGAGATGTATTGTTCGTAGTTGTGTCAATGTCACCTGCATGCGATGCATATGATGAGTGATGAGTTGACAACATTGGGAACACAAAGAGCCACCTGAACGGAAGTCGGCTGTTGTACAGGAGTCCACAGCTTGAGGGAACTCGGCAGGTCAACGGAAGTCGGCAGCTTGACGGTAGTCGGCAGCTTCACGAAGTCGGCAGTTCAACGGAAGTCGGCAGCTCAACGGAAGTCTTGACGGCAGTCGGCAGCTTGACGGCAGTCGGCAGCTCGATGGTAGTCGGCAGCTGCACGGAAGTCGGCAGCCGTACGGAAGTCGGCAGCTGCACGGAAGTCGGCAGCTTCACGGAAATCGGCAGGCAGAAGGTTTGTGACAGAAGGCAGTTGGATGGCAGGTACCATGGTAAGGGCTTTGGCTTTGAGAATTTTCGCAGCAGTGGAATAGGAGAAAAGCAATATATCACAGTTTGTTTTGTTGTTGACATATGCTATCTACATTACACCACAGAATCTTCGTCTGACAATAAGTCCACAGTGTCATACAGGTGTTGCATGCATAATTCCGTCACCCTTGTCTCGAAATCCAAGTCCTCCTGGATGACGTCCATGGACAACCGAATTTTCTTGAGATAATTGATGAAGGACTCGGGAAGGTTGGGCGGCAGGTCGTGTGGAAGGACAGGAGGAAGGCGATCTGGCGATGTGAGATGGGAGGTGGATGGTTGGCGACGGGACTTCCGTCTTGCTTCCTCCTGTGCCAACTGGACTCTCCAACGTTCAAGCTGGCAAAACAAATGACAATTAGAGCACAGTTTTGGCATTCAAAATGTGCCTCACCCTTCGGGCAAGCAAGGCTACGACACGGCGGCTTGCTGACTCCCTCTTTGCGATTTCATTCCGTCCTGTTGCAGAGCCTCCTCTGTCTGCACTGCCTCCCTTTTTGCGTTTTCCAACAACAAGGCGATATCGGCAGGAAGTACCGCCGGTTCTTCCTGACGGGTGCGTTCCGCCGACGACTGTGCCGGGTGATGTCCGATGTGGTGATCTGAGGGCAATGCCGCAGTTGGCGGCGGTACCACCTGGTGTGATGAGGCACCGGTTGCAGTGGGTGGTGCTGCAGAAACCGAGGGGTGGGAGATGTCACGGGGAGTGGATGTGGTGATTGCCGAAGTTGCATGGAGAGGTTGGGAATGCGCACGGTCTGTCGGCGGCAGTTCCACTGGTGCCGGTCGAGTGTTGCTTTGGCTGGGTGCCGGCAGACGTTCCCTGGCGCGCGGGTGTGCATTGCTTGCAGGCGGAAGTGAGTATGCATCACGCTGGAGCTACTTATGGTTAGTGGTGAGAGGAAATACATGGCAGAGCCACACTTACAAGCTCCAGGTCATCTTCAAAGTGTGATCGCACAAACTCCCGCAGAGCTGGAGGGAAATGGGAATCACCATCTCTGGCCTGCTTCAGACCAACCGCGGCCGCTACGTAAAACTGCAGATCACATGTGAGGCTGCCAGTGGCGAAGATGTGGCTGCTAGTCTAAGAACATACCATATTCTCGAGAGAGTAGCACAATTGTTTTGCATCCCATTCACCGTCCCCATGTTCAAGTACAGCTTTGAGGACCTCCGGCATGGTAGTGTGGATTCCCGATGCCACCATGTCACGAATAGACTTCATTTCCACAATAGGACGCGTGTACATGGCAGAGAGTCGTGTTGCAGGAATAAAGTATGGGTAGATGGAGTGGTAGAGAACGAAGATGATCAAAGGGCGGAACACGCGCGGTGGATGATCGCCTGTCAATGTCATGTGACTGGAGATCTTGGCACAGATTCACTGCTGTCGATGACCGAGATGAGATGGCGGCGGCAGGGCGGCAGAACGACGGCAGTTTGACGGCAGTTTGGCGGCAGTTTGACGGCAGTTCAACGGCAGTGGCACAGAAGTTTTCGGGCATTGTTCAACATTTCTTTTCAGCTGGAAATACACAATATGTGTTATTAAAGAGACCTTCCGGCCTGTAGAATGTAGCATGCGGTATGTATTCTACTGCCCATTCATGGTGAACTTGTGCAGAGCCGAGGCCTCGTCCGCGAGGGCCTTGAACATATCCGCCTGCTTCCCCGCAAATGCCCTGTGTCCTGCGAGATCGTCAGACAAACACTCACGCATCCGGTTGATCCACGCCTCGCTTTGGTGAACAAAGAAAATGTTGGTCCATAGAATTTCGTGTTTGAGAAGGTCGTGCTCTTCACGCACGCGGTCGTAGCGAGATTTGGCCTTTATCCAATTGATCCTGTAAACTGGTGGCCAATGTCAGTACATGTGGCCGAGCAAGCGAACTTTCCTCACATTCTTCCATCCAAGCTTGGCCCTCGGCGTCTCCTCGAATATCCATAGTCCAAAACCATGCCATGGTAGTCGCCCTCTGTCCCCTCATATTTGGATCAGCGACCGCAGTGCTGACTTTGAGATCTTCCTGCCGAAGGACCTTGTAATGGTTCAGAAGTGCTTCCGGTGCGCCGAGGGAGACCATGGCCTTTCGGGCTTTGGAGTAGACTCTCGCGTGATGCTGAAGCGTGCGATCTACAGCATTGACGTCTCCCCAAGCCCTAGTCTTGTTATGCTGGGAGCGGGCGGAACGAATGGAGGTGCGGAATAAGAAGGATTTCTGCCCCAGACAAATACGAATCTGATGGAGAGTGTCGTTGGCCTGGCCCTCGCGAAGCTTTAGTTCCCGTGCGGCGAGCTGCTGTATGTTGAGAGCCTCGCATCTGGCGTGCCCCAACGTTGAAGGCAGAGTGATTGCCACCCGTTCGGCGAGCCTGATGGCATTTCCAGACGCCTGTGCAGGAGCGGCCCAGAAGACATCATCTGGCTCAACAGCATCCCACTCTTCCCCAAGGTCGTCGTCGACATCCTTCTCGTTATCATCTTCGTCGTTGTCTTCTATTACGATGTAACGGGCTTTCTTGCCTTCATGGGCGTCCACACGTGTTTGTAGCCGCTTCCGCCGATTGAGCAAGTCGATTTTCTGTTCGGTCGTGGGGGACTTGGGAAGGCTGCGAACGTGCGCTGCCAGGGAGACTCTGAAAGGCCGTGTCAGCTGCAGCGCACAACGGCAGGAAAGGTAGACTTACTGTGCCTCCTGCACCTTGATCCCTTGGGATAGCCATGCAATTGTACCCCTCTGCAGGCCATGCTGAGTTTCCTTGTCGGTCAGACTGAGCTGAATATCGGCCCGGCTTGGCGCTGACAATAGATTCAGTTACGGAGGTGATCGGGCCCAGATCATGAGCATACCACGATCGGTTCTAATATCAAAGACATCCATGGCTTTGACATCCGTGAGCCGTTTCCGTTGAGCCTCTTCCATTTGCACAGTCCATGCTTGGATCATCTCTGGATCGGCGCTCGCCACCATGGCATTGTAAGAAGTGGTCACATCTTCCATCAAGGGGAGGTTTGCTGTGTACTTTTTCCTAAGAGCTGGGACTGAGCGCAGGTCATGCAGTGTACCGTCCAGAGCAGCATCAATGGCAATGAGGGCATACGGCAGTTGGACGGCAGCACGGCAGTTTGACGGCAGCACGGCAGTTGGACGGCAGCACGGCAGTTGGACGGCAGCACGGCAGTTGGACGGCAGCACGGTAGTTGGATGGCATGATGGATGAGTAAAATGTCTGCTGCAATGCTCATTTGCTTACCTATGTTAATCATCTTCTTCCAGTTCCAGTCATTCATGTGGCGGTTCAAGACTTCCTTCCGGTGCGATGTGGCCATGCCTCGCGTGCTGCCGGAGACTTTGTTCAATGACGACCACAATGTCTCGAGAATCTCGCCGTCGACCAGCCCAGCCCCAGGAATAAACGTAGGTGAATAACGCATAAAGCAAGCGTCCTGATGGCCGTGAACATGGAATAAACCTATGCCCTGCACTATTTCGAGGCGACGTGGCATGTGGAGATATGGACTCTCCGTGAATCGCTGCCTAAGGTGAACTCCGTATTGACAATTGATGTCGTAGAGCAGGATGACTCTCTGAATGTTCTCCATGTTGCGACCGAGGGCCTGGGAGAAGGAATAGTCCATGTTCATTTGCCGCTCGCCTTTCTGGAAATCAACAACGGCATGCGGCAGGAAGCAGCCATGACGGGGGCAAGCGGTAGCCCCGATGCCGGTGGCCTCCAGCTTGTGTCTATCGGCATTGGCCAAGTTGACCGCTTTGTGGTTGTTACAGGAGCTTTTCTGCAATATAGCGGGTAAAGATGGATGGTGGGCACACGTGATGTCGTCCTCACTCACCGATTTTACCTCCTTTGCAAGTTTGAGGTGGGCCTTATATCGGCCTTCGCCAACCATGAAGCCGGTGCCATCAGATATAGCGACGTCGTTGGCAGGCCTTCGCATTTTGAGGTGCTCGGCAGAGAAATTGCCGTCCATCATGAATCCGCGTGTGTAAATCAGCCTGTGCAGGTATCTGTGAGATTGCATACTAAAGTAAAGACCTGATCACAACACGCACTGGTTCTCATCCTCCTTCCACTCCGGCGGTAAATTCACACCCGGCTGGGGACATGCCGCACAAAAGAAAGTCAGGTCTCCCGGACCAGGCCGTGCACGCCCGGGATATCCAAAACCATGCCTCATCATGTCCTTCATATGTCCCCACTGCCGGGACACTCTGAGCAACTCCTGGTATCGATTCTGAGCATGTGTGAGAGAGGTCTGGACGGTCAGGTGACAGGTGATGCTCACCGGCACCTGGTCTGGAAATGTGCTGTTGGTGGTCCGTCGCAGCTTGCTGTAAAAGTTGAGTGCGGACGTCTTGCACTCCAGATTGTCCAGGAGGAAGTCGTCCAATACCCGGAACGTGAAACAGCTTTTTACCCTTCGATGGCTCGCGGGGTACAGTGCCATGTCGAGCAGCTGCATCTCGTCCGAAGGTGCCCCTTCACATCCACACCACCACACGGGTATGCGGTGAATGCCTGTTGTATCTACTATGACCATGGCGGTCTGATTTCCCGTGTATGTGGCGGCAGCAGGGCGGCTGCCATCGGCACTTCTGCTGTGGGCTGCTGCGGTAGCCTCTACGTCGTTGTCGTCCTCCTCATCTGATGTCCAATCGTCCTCGTCCTCCCAAGAGTCGCCCGAAGTGTATTGCCGATGGCTTGGACATTCTCCGCCTCCGTGGCCGAGCTGCAGCACAACGCCAGCCTCGGCGAGCCATGCTGGAGAATAATAGAGGTTGTTGGTCCACTTCTCGACACGGTGAAAAGGATTCCGTTCATGCTGTTTCCTGCAGCACAAGGTACAGTATGTAGGCCTCCCGAAACAGTGAAGACACCGCCAAGTAGCCTCTTCGACTCGACAAGAGGTGCATCTCCTCTCGCACTCTGTGTCAGCTGAATGAGTTTCGCGTCGAGCATGCTGAGTATGTCCGGCTTCTTGCTGATATAGTCTCTCTAGGTATGCCCCTTTCCGATGTATCCAATCTCTGAGAAATTCTGGCTGGGTCTGGTGAATCAGGAATCAAATGATGTAAGTAGAGTTCGTATCTAATGTATTAATTGCGTCCACCTGGGGGGCTCCAAAATTAGGCTGTTCTATGGGATGGTCTTCCTGACTCAGTGCCAGAGCAGGGAGACGTCGCCCGGGAGTGCGTGACGCCGAGGAAGGGGTCGCGCGACGAGGAGTGCTGGGAAGAGATGAGCCAGAGGTATTATCATCGACACTGATCATTGTGCTTCGAGCACCCCTGCTCGTGTTGACAGTTTTCCACCGAACAACCCGGACCACTGGGGACGTCTGACGGTACCTTCGCTTGCCTGGCATGTTTCCTCTCTGAATAGTAGGCGGATGGGGACCAATGCACTACAAGTAAGGGACTTTACAGATGGCGCACAGTACTTGCAGCGCGATCACATGGACACTTGATACCAATGCGCGTTGCTGAGTGCAGCTGTTAGCCGAACCACGGATTTCAACACAACACTCTCCCCTTCATTCCATTCTTTCGAACATGGCAAAGTCTTACTGGACCAAGGAGCAGAACAAGCTCATTAACCAGGCACGGCCGGCCTGGAATGCAGCTGAAGACCAGCCGAAGAGAACGGAGATCCTGGAAGAGCTCGGTAAAGCTATGGGCGTGCTCACAGGCGCCCCCCTCACCAAGGCCCAACTCAAAGTAAGCCCCTTCTCAGTTCCAGGGATGTTTGAGGTAGACTCACCTGGCACTGTCCACAGGCTGTCCAGAAGAACCTCCGGAATCATCAGCCGAAGAAGGAAAAAAAGGCGAAGCTGGATTACATGAGGAACAAAACATGGCGGCACGTGGTACAAGAGAAGTACAAGGCTAGGATCGACGACATTTGCAAGGATTTATCCAGCGGCGATCGCCCAGGAGGACAAAAGTGGCTGGGGGTGTATCAGAAGGCCGTTTCGCAAGTTTGTGATGGGGTGACGGAGGCGGAGAAGGACGAGCTCAAAGCAGAGGCGAACAGGCAGAATCGGGAGGGGTTTTTGCCAGAGGAGCAGCGGAAGTTGGTGGTGAAGGAGGGGGACAAAATTGTGAAGAAGTTCGCCGAGGACGTCTTCAAGATGTTGGGGATGCGGGTGTGGGTGCTCGGGGCATTCCAGGCTGTCAATGGAAAGGTCAATGTCTCATGGTGCGCCTGCCCCTTGTTTCATATACATGCTTCGACTCACCAATGGACACGCCATTGTGGTCAGCTTTGACAACAACGATTCCATCGGCAACGGCGATCTGGTGACGGACGTCATAAAGGAGTGGGATGAGGACAGCTATGTGGAATTGTGGAGGAGGTATGCTGCGACCCAGTTCCGTAAGTCCCATTTTGTCGTGGTCGACTTCTCCATGTCCCCCGCCCACGGCAGCTCACATATTTGCAGTGCCGGAGCAGGATGCCGGCGACGACAGCGACGACGACCTGCCGAAGAGGAAGAAGAAGCTTCCCAGGCCGGAGATGGATCTCGACGACGAGGGGTTGCCCATCATTCCGGCGGGGACGGACGAGAGAGTGAAGTCCCTGCGGGACAAGAAGGCAATCATTGCCAAGTTTCTGTCCATGCACTATGGTGAGTTTCTGTTGCAGCACTGAGCTCATGGTGATTCATCGGAGACATAACATCCTACAGTGTTGTGCTGCGGCAAAGCCAATGCGAAAGTGCCGTGGGCGGCCATTCAGGCCTCGCCGAAGGACTACATCGAGTCGTCGCATGTGCCGAGGCGCTTCGTCTTGAGGGAGCCCACGAAGATGGTGCAGGACGACGTGGATGCCCTGCTCGCTCACTGGAGGGAACGGCAGGCGGATGACAATTGCGAAGTCACCTTCCAGTTCAAGGCCTACAAGGGCTCGGACAATAGGCCCCGTCCGCCGGTGGAGCGGGCGTATGATGAGGACTCGGAGGAGGATGAAGGCGAGGGAAAGGGAAAGGGAAAGGGAAAGGCAATGGGGCAGGGAGAGGGAAGGGCAAGGCGAAAGAGAAGGGAACGAGGAAGGGTAAAGGAAATGGGAAGTATCACGACGAGGAAACTGAGCCATCGGACTCAGCTCCTGATTCCGACGATCCCAATGGGTGGGATTCTGCCAGGGACGGCAGCTCGGATGAAGAAGAAGAGGAGGAGGACGATCTCGGCGAGGAATTAGAGGCGGAAGACGAGAGTGAGGTGGAGGCTCTGACGAACGCAGGTCCTTCAAAGCCCCCCCGGAGACGGAACCAGGGTGGCCGTAGAGAGGTCAAGAAGCAAAAGGAAGCCAGTGAGTCGCCACGGCAGTCACCGTCACCTGCGCCGTCGTCTCGACATGAGTCCCCACCACCACCCAAAGACATTCCCTCTCTACATCCGGAGTCCCCCGCTGCCGCCGTCAGGAAAGAAGGCGGCCGAGGTGCATACCTCTTGGGGCTGTCTCAATCCTCGGTATACCAGGCATGTGTTCGATCCATCCTCTCGATGGTGAGTGCGTCCCGGTGCAGTGCCCGCGTCCTCCTGATCACTTCCGTTGCAGCCGGCAGTCGGCAAGCCAGACGGAAAGGCCTTACAATGGGAGTGGGGATCCTGGAAGTACGAATCAGCATGGTGTTCGCCCACATTGCACACCAAACAGACGGAACGCGATCGATTCATGAAGTGGGTGAATGCCAACCCCACCATGAACAGGTACAACGAGATGCATGTCAGCAAGGCGAAACTCGAACTCATTGCCTTGACGGTCGGAATGGTCATCCATGATATCGAGGCATCCCAGTTTGCCACTGGCGATCCGGATGAAGAGCCGGAGGACGGCAGCATTCCCCCATACGTCCTCCAGTCCTGCTTCGGATTTGAAAGCATCGAGGATGATTTGCTCCCGTTCTGTGCCAAGATCACCAAGCAGATTGCCGAGCTGACGCGGACCCCACCTCCGCCACATAGAGTCACCAGGAAGGACACTGGTTCCTTGAAGCCGAAGAAATGGCCAGATGCTGCCAAGGAAGACGACGACGATGAGCTGCCGGCTCCCCCCAAGAAGACGAACAAGAGGAATCGACCCCCTCCTAAGTCAGCCAAACACGTCGACGACGAAGACGAAAGTGGTTCCGGGGCTGACGAGCCACCCGCTAAGAAGCGCCGGAGTGGAGGGACTTCTGAGAAGAAGTCTGGGAAGGGCGAGCGATCCGCGGCAGGGGAACCGAACAAATCGGGCAAGGGTGGGGGGAGGAAGAAGGGCAAGCCATGATATCTTACTGCATGTATTCTGTGGACCGATATACTCAATGCTGCGACATTCCTATCTTTCCCTCATGTGCCGTACGGATGGTCAATGCTTTTGTTTCCTTCTAAGTCCTGTACTGCCGTGTGAGTGCTGTGCTGCCGTGTGAGTGCCGTGCTGCCGTGTGAGTGCTGTGCTACCGTCCAAGTGCCGTGCTGCCTGTAAGTGCCGTGCTGCCGTAAGTGCCGTACTGCCGTGTGAGTGCTGTGCTACCGTCCAAGTGCCGTGCTGCCGTGTGAGTGCCTGTGCTGCCGTGTGAGTGCCGTGCTGCCGTGTGAGTGCCGTGCTGCCGTCCCGCCTCTAACCGCAGAGTCTTGCTGTTTAACTGTGGTGAGGCCGATGTCTCTATTCATACTGATTACTCATTTGGCTTTGAATGGGAGGCGAGTCTCATCGTTTCCATTGACAACGCGATACAAGATGATGGGCAGTGCTACGCCGATGATTCAATGTCCATGTCCGACTCCACAGGATTGAGAGCACCGGTGTCCGCTCCGCCGGCCGCATGGCCACCCCCATCGACCTCCATGCCGCCTGCAGAGTCGTTATGCGTGCCGAGGGTTTTGGAAATGCCATCTCGCGACTGCTGCACCTCACTGGTGACATGTGCTCTGGGGATCGGGTCCCCTCTGTCCACATCCATGCCACCAGACGCGCCGACAACGTTAGTCTCCTCGATGCCTTTCCATGTGGAGGCAAAGGGACCGTGGAGTCGCCCATGCCCACATCGTCATCGGTGTATTCCAACAGGCCAATCATTCCAGTCGGCACAGGTGGTGGCGGATTTGGCAGGGGTGCCGGCGAATGTGGTGCGGAGGTCACCGGAGACAATTGCCGGGGAGATGGCACGGGAGGCAGAGGACTCCGAGAGAGGCGCGGCGAAGCAGGCAGAGGTGGCGGAGGGGGTGCCGGAACAGCTGGAGGTGGCGGAGGGGTTGCCGGGGCAGCTGGAGGTGGTGGAGGGGGGGCCGGAGCAGCTGGAGGTGCCGGAGGGGGGGCCGAATATTCACGCAAAAAAAGACGTGCTGGAGAGCCGTGCGGCGAAGCAGCCGGAGGAGATGAGCGTGGCGGAACAGGCGAAGGGGTCCGAATCGGAGGGATGCAGAGCCATGGCAGAGGATGTATGAGCACCTCTTCAAGCGGCCGTTCATTGTCTGACTCCGAATTTGGAGACCGCAATCGGGCAGGTTCCCAGTCCACTGGGCCGACAGTTGTGGCCGACCCTGCCTTCCCAATTCCCTCGAACTTGTGCTCGCCCGCTCTGATGATCCCACGTTGGGCCCTCCGCTTCCGCTCTGTGGACCAAAATCAGTACATCTCCGGTAGACATGGTGGCCATCTGAGGCTGACCTCGCTGAGCCTCGTCCACCAACACCCAGACGTTGTGGCGGACACTCTCCAGCAATCCTTCCAGCGAAGCGATGCGCTCGTGGAGGATCTCGTTGTCTTCCTCCAATTCTCGCATCCGGATGAACACGGAATGCTGCCGGATGCCTCGGTGGTGTCACGGGCCATTGTCAGTGCACGAAACGTGGACGGCAACATCCGTTCATCCTGGGCTGGAAGCATGGATCAGTCTACAAATACGGTGAATATCAAAGACAACAGTCTCTGCCACTCACCTGGCTCCGCATGTCGCCGACGGACAGCCCGTGTGGGCGGATCAGGGGTCTCGGCACGAGTGCTAGCTGGACTCGACGGCACCGAGTTCGCACGAGAGCGTCCTGCTCCCTTCGAAACAGTGAGCGTGGGAGGGGCCTGTTTCGATGCTGCCGGTTTGGGTGCAGCCGACTTTGCAGGGGCCCTTTTTTGAGCGGGTGCCTTCGGAGGCGGCTTGGGGGCGGTAGCCTTCAAAGCAGAGGCAGCGGACTTTGCAGCGGCTCCCTTTGCAGCAGCTGGCTTCGGAGGCGGCTTCGCAGCAGCTGGCTTTGGAGCCGGCTTTGCAGCAGCCGGCTTTGCAGCCGGCTTCGGAGTGACCGGCGTTGGAGCTGGTTTCGGAGCAGTAGCCTTCGAAACGGAGGCACGACGTGTCGGCTTTTGTGAGGGCGGGGGACTGGGAGACGCGCTCGGTGTGGCCGATGTCGCTTTCCGGCTGCGCGACTGCGACCGTGACCGAGAGCGCGACTTCGACTTTGTCTGCGCTGCACCCTTCTTGTTTTCTCCTCTCCCAGAGACTTGCAGGGTATCTTGCGGGAGTGGCACCGGTCGCATGCTCCTCCTCCTCCGCCTTTTCCAGATTGCTTCGTCGAGATCAGGCAGATGCCGCCGGGGCAATTGGTGCATGGTGGCTCCTTCAAGACCGTCAGGGAACTTTATAAATTGCATTGGGATTGTGTACAACATACCTTCAGTCGCATCCACTGACGCTGACGATTTACCGTGGCCTTGAGCTCATGTACTGTTCCAGGAGGCAGTACCAACCGCGCCCGGACGGGCGACCCCTCGCTTGACCCGTCTCCAGCACTGGAATCCCGCCGACTGGAGGCGCTAGCACTGCGCCGGGACCGGGAACGTGAACGTGAACGGCCGCGATCCTCGTCGGCTGCCGGAATGATGGGTGTCGGCGTCTTCGACCTCAGAATTCCTGGCCGGGACGGCGCAGAAGCCCCAGCGCGGCCCCGAAGCTCCTCCTGGCGACGGGACTTCCGTACTCCATCCGTCGTCTCACCTTCCGACAATTCGGACATCGGAGGCAGCTCTGCCTCACTGCCCTGCCCTCGCCTGCGGTCGCCGCTTTGGCTCCCACCCACCACCACACTGTCCACATCGTCATCGTCGTCATTCAGCTGGTCAACTTCCTCGTCCTCATCATCGATGCCGTCCTCTTCCGCTGGCTGCCGGTGTTCCTCAATACGGACCGATTTCTTACGCGGAGGAGCTGTTGAACGTGAGGGGGCTCTGGGGCGAGAAGGTGCTTTTGCACGAGGAGGGGCTACCGGACCTCCCCGGGGTTCCGAGGCCCGCTCCTCGAGACGTGGCACTTTGGCCCGTCGTGGCCGCACGTCCTCGTCCTCATCTTCCGAGGCATCTCTGCGCTTCCTGACCTCGCCAGTCGCTACATAGAACTCAACTGTGCACCTTATGAGTACAACAACACAAAACAAAGTCAAGTAAATTACTTACAAGGATCGGTCTCCATCCACCACGAATCATCCGGAAACACGCCCTCATTCACCCGGTCATCCACATTCCACTCTGTCCACCATCTGTTTTGTCGAGCTCTCCCGTCGTTCTGCGTGATCCATTCCGGCCGGAGAGGCCGGTGACCATTGTCGGCTTCCCGAATCTCCTGCATGGCACTGAGGAGAGCCGGGGGATGTGAAACCACTTCTTCGTGCTCAATGCCTCCTTCAGAAAAGGGTACACCTTCATCTGTGTCCCATAATCGTCCGGAATGAAGATTACAACTACATTGTAAAAATAAACACTACTCACAATTTCCTTCCGCAAATTCTCCAAGTACCACGAACGGCGGGCAGACTCCTGTGGTACAATCCAATCCAGCGCAGCCAGTACCACCTGACCAATGTGGTAAACCCGCTCTTGAATCTCGGTTTGGGGAGGCGGGGGCCACTGTTCGGGTTGTGGACAGCGGCGGGTCCCATGGCGGCAGCGGTGGAGGTGTGGCGGCAGCGATGGCAGCGACGGCAGTGGACATATTCGGAAGGTGAGATGGTGCAGAGGAGGAGCCGGAGTAAGCAGAGTGAGGGATAGAGCGTGCAGAGACGTGTGGACAAGAAGAAGAGAACGGAGCGAAGTGTTGAATGTGGCGGATTCTCAACGGCAATCACGTCGCGGATGCCGCAGAACCATCATGTGACCCTGCCGCGTTGTCCCCGCCTCGTCCCTGCCGCGTTGTCCCCACCTCCTCCCTGCTGCATTGTCTTCACCCCGTCTCTTCACTCCTTTGTTATCACATCCATCGGTCACTCTCGCAGCCATGTCGCCCTCCCCGGAACGTAAGTCTCCAACGTCTAATATCAGAAATCTCGCTAAACCGCCTCTCCGCCGTCAGAAAACCACTCGGAAAACTCGCGGAGGCTGCCATTTGGCTGGCCCTTCCAGGGTATGTGGAATTGAGCTCTCAACATGTCATAATCCTACATCTCAGAATGGTTTC
The DNA here is from genome assembly GCA_022376435.1 of Amylocystis lapponica. Lineage (NCBI taxonomy): Eukaryota > Fungi > Basidiomycota > Agaricomycetes > Polyporales > Postiaceae > Amylocystis > Amylocystis lapponica. The sequence goes on from JABYQE010000317.1 coordinate 14,195, forward strand.
TTTTATTGTAGTCGAAGACTCATCAAGCGAAGGGTATCCGGTCCAACCTTCCGGTACATCCCATTCGCTTTTTGTTCAACTTGGAGAGGATACTCACTTACCTGTCATAACAGCACCCCTGATGAGACAAGCACCTCAGGCAGAAGGAGGTGACTCACAGTTGGAGCAGGCATCGGGGACAGGTGCGTTTCTGTACAATGTGTTTTGGAGTCAATGTTGATCTGACAGTTTTTCTGATGAAGCTCCGTGGGCTGGACGCTTGGGATTCAACCCGGGCGAAACCACCAGGTCAGGTTCCATCATGGAGGGACAACGACAGCCTGCCGGCACCCCGCCGTCTGCCGCCTTGGTGCCGTCTTCCAGCAGACTTCAGTCTGCTGCCTTGGTGCCGTCTTCCGGCAGACTTCAGTCTGCCGCCTCCCTGCCGCCGTCCCTGCCAACTCCGCCTCCCTGCCGCCTGCCGTCGCCCTGCCGCCTGCCGTCGCCCTGCCGCCTGCCGTCTCCCTGCCGTCTGCCGCCTCCCTGCCGCCGTCCCTGCCAACTTCCGTCTCCCTGCCGCCTGCCGTCCCCTGCCGCCTGCCGTCTCCCTGCCGTCTGCCGCCTCCCTGCCGTCTGCCATTCCCCTGCCATCTGCCGTCCCCTGCCGTCGTCCGCCTCCCTGCCGTCTTCCGCCTCCCTGCCGTCAGCATCCGCCGTCTCCACCTCCACTCGTACAATTCGGTCCACATCACCAAACCAGTTCCCAAGGATCATCTTTTATCATGTCAGAGAGGCACGGCTATTTGGCATCTCGCCAGCCGTCTCCCTATTTCGGGCCCAACGCATCATCCCAGATGGATGTCTGGTACATAAGTTTACTGGAACCATCTTCCGGCCGGAACCTCTCCAATTCAGGAGGCCGGATGGCCTGAACAGCATGGAGAAATCTCGCTGGAAGATTTTTGGTCCCAGAATCGCGAGGATGACAGCAGGATTGCACAGAGACCGCACCCCGCCAGACCCAAATGTCTTCTTGAGGAAAGAGGAAGCACTTGCGCAGGCTTTCATCGAGGACCAGGAGGAAGGTTACAGAATGGTGATGGGGGAGACACAAAGTGAGGCGGATGAGGAAGATGAAGATGCCGGTGAGTGCTCTGGCGGTTTGATCCTAAATATTCTGTCTAATGTAATGTCATTACAGCGCCTGTGGTAAAGGTAGACAAAGGGAAACAGCGTCAAGCCAACCCTGCCCTCCCGGCTCCCCAACATGATGCGGAAGTTGTGTCTTCATCGCCGCGGCCGGTCCGCTATGTCTTCGCGGGTGTCGTGTTACCGGAACGGTCCCATCGTCGTCTTCATTCCACCGCCGCCGCCACTACCACCACCACCAAGCGCCCTCGCCGTGCTGCCGCCATTGCTGCCTCCGCCGCGATCACATCCTCTTCCGCCGCCGCCGGCACCGGTCATCGCGCTGCCCACCCTGTCGACCTCATTGACTTGCAGGCCGTTATGGGAGGCCCTGCCGACCCATTGACATTGATGCGATCATGGGTGGTCCTACCGACCCCATTGACATTGATGCAATCATGGGTGGTCCTGCCGACCCCATTGACGTTGATATCTTGGGCGGTCCTGCCGACCCATTGACGTTGATGATATCTTGGGTGGCCCTGCCCACCCCATCAACACCGATGCCGTCTGGCACGAGTCTGCCGGTGACATCGACATCGACATCGATGATGACATGGGTATTTCAGATGCCCTTGCCGACACGTTGGAGCCATCGGAAGGGATGTCCGCTCGGCGTATGAGCATGGGGTCGGACCTGGCCAACATGCATCTAGACGACGATGGTGAGTGCGCTGATACATAATCTACTCTTTTATGCTAATCAAACCATTAAGATGAATCTCAAAGGGATACCCAAGCAGCCGAC
>JABYQE010000318.1:0-16096 GCA_022376435.1 Amylocystis lapponica
TAGACAATGTAGTCGGCATATAGATTCTGGAAGCTAATCTATACTCATTGTGTTCAAAACCTTACAATTCGTTGGCATCCTGCTGTTGTATGATAAGCTTCAGACCAACTTCATCTTGCAGATACACATGATAAGCCATGCACAATGTAGTGAACATAAAGATTCTTAAAGATAATGGAATGCTAATCTATCCCCATTGTGTCGAAAGTCTTACCATCTCCTGGCAGTCTGTTGTACTCGGATAAGCTCCAGATCATCTCCATCCCACATATACACATGGTAATCCCATGATTTTCCATTATAAGTACATACAACACTGACACCACATGACCAACTCAATCCGGTCATACCGCTGCCGTGCAAAATCCCTGATGGAATCTCTCCGGACACTGGCCTCGAGAGAAAGCAGCAAAAATGCTCCCGGTGCAAAATTGGCCGACCTTGAGGCAGAGATGGCACTCACTAGACCTTCTCACAGCACTCAGTCATCCGCATCAGGGGCGACTTCAACTGTCACTGCGGTGGGAAGCAAAGAGTACGTGACAGCGGACATTGTGCGACAGCCGCCTGCACCCACCACGGAAGGCACCACTATGTTCGCTTCCTTTGGATGTACCGGGCGCAGTATCTTGAAGACCCGTCTCGACTTTCTCATCGTCAAGTTTGTCTGTGTCAATGGGCTCCCTCCGCTTGTTGTCGACTCCTCTGAATGGAAGGAGATATTCGAGGTTGCCAACCCCAAGTACGATCCAGTATCGCGATCGGTTCTTGAGCATACACATATTCCCCAAGAGGCGGAGAGAGTTCGCGAATTGCAGAGCACTTTCCTGAAGACCCAGACCAACCTCACAATAACCTACGATGGTGGTGCCAACCGCCGACACGAATCTTCTTACACTGTGCATATCGCCACTGCTGATCGTCGAACATTTCTTATGGAGGGATTCGCAGGGAACGATGCCTCTCATACCGCAGAATGGATTGCAAAGTTACTTCTACGAGTACGTTCTCTGATCTTTTCTAGTGTCTAGTAAGCATGGCTGATGAAGATGTGTTCACAGATTATCAATGCAATTGGGTGTTCACGATTCTCAGGCGTCTCATCTGACAGTACTGGCAACACAAAAGCCTGCCGTCGCCTTCTCTGCGCTAAAATCCCTACGATTATCAATTTTCCTGATCCAGTTCATCATACGGCTCTCGCGGTGAAAGACATCTGCCAGCTGGAATTTTTTGAACCTGTAATCAACAATCTGCGGCGCACGCTTACGTTCTTCAGCCATTCTGACCAGAGTACATCGGACCTCAAGAAGACTCGAGATCCCATGGGGATCACTCGCGGTCTGGAGCGGATTGGCGTGACTCGTTTTGCGACAGTCATTCATTCTGCCGTTGCACTTCGTCGATGTTTACCAGCACTCCGAGAGGCAACCATAAAGGGTAGCATCGACATTGAGGTGAGCAGTGTGTTTTATCTGTGCATAATTTTGCTTAAACCCGGCGGGACGGTGTTAGGAAACCGGACATCTCTTCACACCATACACACAAGCAGGAATTCAGTTCGAGCTCCAGCTCAATCAACTCATAGAAGTCGGGCTTCCTTACGCGAAGACAATCCTCTGTTTCGAGTCTACTCACTCCAATGCTGGCGACATCTATCTCTTCTGGTGTGCCATTGCCGCAAGTACAAACCGAATTCTTCTCGACAAGAACTCGGCACTACCAAGCACAGTGAAGGGGCAGATACGGGGGATATTCAACTCTCGATGGTCGCAACTGTTCGAGGAGGGACCGACAGATGCCCATATTTCGGTCTTATACCTCAATCCAGGTTTGTCATTATCCTACAGTTGCGGACAGGCAAAGGCAACAATTTTTGTACCGCCCGATCGGGAATTTTTGGGGCAAATCGGTGCTCACATTTGGATCCAGCGGGTCTGGAAACCCCTGAATCCGATGAGTTCAGAATTTTTTGACGACGTTTGGGGCCCGCCAAATTCCTGAGTCAAATTTCCGACCAAGAGGTCCATGTATGTACGGTACAGACTAGTTCAGAATTGATTCTATAGCAAGCATTGCACGCTGCGACACCTGCCGGTGCTGCTTCTGCTTCCGAACAGCCCATTCAGCAGCCTTCAGACCCAGGCCCTTGCGGTACGCGCTCATAAATCGCCATGATCGATTGATAAACCGCCGTATGACTTCGATCGGGCACGCATCGAGCACCTCTTGAGCGATGCGTTTCGCCTCTGCGAACGTGGCCTTGGGATGCTCGCGGTAGCGATATTTGCACCAACCCCAGTACTGCCGAAATTTGAGCAAATCAAATACAACTGAGAATGAAGACACACCATTTCAATTGGGTTCAGCTCGCAGTGGAACTTCGGAAGGAAGATGCACTCATGCCCAGCATCTTTGATGAGTGTCTCAACCATGGACACCTGGTTTAAGAAGTCTTCTTGCTGACTGAGAAGCCGCGCCATGCAGCAGTTCTGGCTCTCCAACGGGCAGACAGGTGAGCACTTTGCACGCAACTTGCTGACATTGAAGCCGCGTTCCGTGAGAACACTCTTCAGGCCTTTCGGCTGCCCTGACGGCATCGTCATCTTCTGGGGAAGGTCCCGATAGGCTGCGAATGGGTTTGATTTGGGGATGGTTGTGTCGCGCTGCTTCCGTTGCTTGCCACCATCTGACTTGTTCATGTCAAAGGCACGGAGGGCGTCGGGAGGGAGGGATCCATGTGCGGAGGACTGGTCCAGGACGAAGAGAGCGGTGCAGTCGGGATTGGCAGCATTGTGAATGGCAATGGCAGCTTTGAATTGATCGAGCAGTTGATTGCTGTCCCACCACGGATCACCATTCGAACCGGGATAGATGATTTTTCGTGCGTCACGGAGGATCTCTCCACTCTCATTTTTGAGAATGAGACGGCCATTCTCCTCACTGACGAAGTCGGAGACATGGATCAGACGTCCGCGACCCTTCTTGCGCAACGGCTGCTCCCCCTCTCGTAACCTCAATATGAAGTTAGAAATATAAAAATGTATGTCAATCTTTACTCACCATAGACTGCGAGCCTCATCATTCACGTGAAAACAGCACTCATCGTGGAAATAAACAATGATTCGCTTCTCCCCAGCCTGCAGCTGCGGCTCAACTCGTATCAACTCCGGCCCCTCGTAACGAGCCATACGAGCTTCGAACTGCTCCATCGCTGGTAAGAAGACTTCGTTCCTGTATTTGACGACATCTTCACGTTCGTGGCCATCCATGTAAACACCCTTCTTTACGACAGTTCGCCGCCAGCCGAGTTTGATGAGCCATCGGCGCGCAGTTCGCTCACTGAGTGGTTTTTTCGGCGAGATGTTAAGTTCGGGGAATATGGTGGATTGCAGTGCACGCTGCAGTGCCTTGGGTGTTACCTTTCCGGTAGGTTGGGCAGTGAGCCATGCTCGAGTGTGTATCTGGACTGATTCATCATGGAGCCAAGAACGAGTGTTAGCTGAGCCTCCTCGCTTCTCGACTGGCAGCTGCTCAAATATTTGATAATGCCGGGCAAGTGCCCGGACTCGCCGTGCGAACCAGGTCCCGGTGCCTTCATGCCACTGATGTGCGATCTCGAGGCTCGCCTGAATGCGGGAGACTCCCTTGAGGCGAAGGGTGGCGAAATTGGAAAGGATCATGAGTTGGTTGATACGGGTAAGTGGAAGTGTCTTGCTCTTCTTCTTCAAGTCATCCTTGATCTGACGGCGAAGGGAATCCCAGTCTTTGACTTGGTTGCAACCCCGGATGGTGTCTGCAAGTTCATCTTCCCACTGCTCCTCCGACTCCAAGTCCTCCGCCGAGTTATCGGGGGAATATGCATTTGATGCCTGCTCCAGTTCTTCGCCAGCCACAGACTCGGACGAAGATGAATTGGACAAGACAGAAGCAGCACGAGTGCGGGGAGTGTGGATCGAGGGGGTGCAATCATCTGCGGACAATGCAGATGATGGTCCAGCTGCGGGAGACATGCCAGTGGATGCCTCAGACTCGGAGGGCGAAGCTCGCAACTCTGTTGGAGTGCTGGTGAATCCAAACCCGGTAAGGCTGGTCTGCGTCCGCCACACTTTTGCATAGCGCTGTTGTGTCCGTGTTGATTTGCTCATAACATCCGGTCCTTTTGCATAGGCACGAGGTCGTGCTTCATAACTATCAGCACATATCTGCAATAAGGCCTATTGGTCAGTACTCACCTGTTTTCACTCTGACCTTCAGCTTTTTAGGGATCCAATCTGTATCATTTGGATCATCCTGCAGGGCCATCTCGGCAAGTCTCTCCCCAAACACTTCATCATCCAAGTCCTCCCATTCTGACTGCTCCCCACAACTTGAATCCGACTCCCCCAACTCGGAGCCATCTTTCGCATAATTTATCTTCAGACTGTCGACGAAAACGGGGGCCAGCGCAGCGTCAGTCGGCTCGTCCTCGTCTTCGAACCCACTGCGGGAACTTGATTCCAAGATGGCGGGACTGGGTGCCCGGGATCTTCGGTCAGTGTTGCTGCCTGTCTTCTGATTTCTAAGCCCCGTTGTGTTCTTTTGCCTCTTGCGAGGTCTTCCTGCTGGCATTGTCAGATTTACGAGGGTGATGGGCCACTGTGACTGCCATCAACAATGTTTTATTTCGGGCCAAACCCTTCGGTAAAATACAAATCCGACATCACGAACAGATAGCGAGAGGGAAAAGGCGTCGATTGGCATATTATTTCTATTTTTCTGCCTTTTTTTGAGGGTACCGCCAAATTTTGAGGACCTCACATACGAAAATCAACTTTATAAGGAATCCGCTCGTGCAAATTGCTTCTTTAGGGTCAATATATGGTGCAAATACACTCCGCTTTGTATTCCGTGCGTTATTGGCATCTAGAAAATGGACTCAAAATGATTGTTGCCTTTGCCTGTCCGCAACTGTATATCATCATGATGTATCTTGCTACACCTGCTGACTTCTCACGGACGTCAGCCTATGTGAATAGTAGACTATTCAAGGACCCGAACCCGCTGTCATACAGAATCAAAGTACCCGCTCGCGACGACACGGAAAAAAACACCAAGGCACCAGCCGTCAAGAAGAACGAGACTGGTGAACCCGCCATCACGCATTTCCGTATATTCAAGCGTGTCGGCGATTATCTCGGTGCGGTGCTTGCTGCGGAGGTTGAGCATGGTGCACACCCGTCTCTGAACGTGCCAGAAGATTGCAAAGCCGCTGTCAAGAAGAATTTTCAGTTGCAATTCCGTGCGTATGCCATGGGACACTACCCATTCAGTCTTCCGCTCGGAGAGAACCAGACCATGTTGAGTTGGTGGACTCATCTCCAGTATGCCCCACAAGCCGAAATCCTAGCGGTATGGCTTCATGCTCATCACTATCACGACATACTAATTTTGCGTGACGACTCAGATATTGGCTGTCAAATTGTATTCAGTAGTACCCAACTCGATGGCAGATGAACGGACAGCATCAACATTCACCTGGATCAACAGTCCAAGCCGCAATCGGCAGCTCCTGGAGACCATGGTTTCGCAGACGCAGATCCGCCAGTACTATCGCTCGATGCCCAAGGTATGTAGTCAAAATCTCGACGTACCTACCATACTACATCTTTGCTAAATCACATCATACACCAGGTACGCAAGCACGCAGACCCGTCCCCGAGCGTGAGGTTCTGCGACATCGATAGTCTATTACTTACGGACACAAGCACACACCTCGGGACTCAGAAGAAGACCAGCACAGCTGCAGCCCCTACACCAACCATCCGGGTCAAGGCTGCTGAAGCTGTGGATGACGGCGACATGGACAACGGCGACATTGAACCTTGGATGGACGCCAAACCATGCGCTGCGGAGGCATTCGGGTGCTCTGATGAGTTCACGATTGCGAAGGAGATTGACCTGGGCCGTGGCGAGCTGTTGGCCATGCTAGACAGTGAGCCGGCCGAGGCTACTGAACCCGAGGTTCACAGCGAAGATCGAGACAAGGCGGCAGGGGCCACAAAGCATGGTGACGGGCAGAAGGTGAACTGGGAGTACGATTGGACAACGTAGTGACAATGGACATGGCTTCGCAGTACTTCTATGAGACTTCGTACACGCTATCTACCGAATTCTGACGCGTTTTCATCACTCATATGTTCGATGCACACCCTACGCCGCAGAAAAAAAATAACACGTGATTTGTGTTTTTTACAGTAATTTACACGATGTAAATAAGGTACCTGGGCAGGAGACTTACTTACCTACAGTAAATTACTGTCATGGAGTTGTTGACCCAACGCTACACTAGGCTCGACCGTGGAGCGTACGCTGGGACAGGAATGCTCAGCCACCTCGTCTTGTACGTATCTTTTTGTTGATCACATGACATCCTAACTTGTCGTCGTCTTCGCAGCATTCCGCAAGGAACGGTGAAGCACGCACTTGGTCGAGTCGGTACTGACTCTTTCCTGGAGCCCCGGTATCTGTCATTTCCCATAGGCAAGCTGTGTACCCCATCTCAGCTGTTCTACTTGTCCGACTCCGTCCTCGTCGTAGCTCGCGGACCCCGACTGGTCCTTTCTCTTCCATCTCTCGCGCCTTTTGTCGGTCAACTCCGCGAAACAGCTACGACGACGAGTGCGATTGTGCGGCCTCGCGGCTACACGCGTCGGTGTGTGTTGGGTTCTTGGCGCAGATTGTCTGTCTCGCCACCCATGTGAGTCCGCATATACCCGTTTTGCACGAGATGCTGCTTGTTTGTAGTCGCTCCCGATATGCTTTGTACTTATGGCCATCCAAACATGTCCTGAAAGTAGACTACGCAGAGGTTAGACTTCCGTTCATTCATATGCTGAATCTGCGTTCCAGGGTGTCCTCTGTGTGTTCTGGATGCTGAATTTACGTATTTACAGCTGGTCACGTAGAGCACAGGCATGTTACATAGCATGTGTTACGAATGCCATTTTCTGCAGGAGCTCATGAAACGGGGCTCTCGTCTGCTTCTCGTTCACCCGTCATCTCTGCCAACTTCACGTAGTCCATCCAATTTGTAAGATTGAACACAGGTACATACAGTTTGGAATATCGACGAGTCCTGATAAAGCAGGATGGGAAATGTGTGCAAGACAATTTAGACGGCATACAGGTGTAGCTTCTGTGCGCCCGATACCGTCAATTCGAACAAAACTTCAGCCAAACCTCTACCAGTTCTTTCTCCGATGATACCTCTAGATCCTCCTCTTCGGAGTCACAATCACTCTCTGGCGAGTCGTCGAGTTCGGATGTGCTTGACTGTCAATAATGTGAGCCTGGATCTAATCCAGAAGGACAGATAGACGTACCCCTGCAGATGCTTCTAGTATAGGCGTACCAGTACAGTCACATATGCCGACCTCTAGTATTCCCCGGGAGCGCAACTTCGCAAACTGTTTCAGGAACTTCTTCGCCCACACGACTGGCTTGACCTTCAAGTCCAGGGTCGCTTCCCATCGTAGCGTGACGTTTGTAAGCATTCTGAACTGTTCCTGCATAAACACGTCGTCCAACCGATGCCACTGCAACAGCATCTTCTCCGGCTCGCTATCTCCTGTGTCTATGGAGATATGCAACTGGCGGAACTCGCGGCTGACCACGCTGGACAGCCGGTCGACAAGTGTGTCCAGCGCAATGGTTTCACACGGTTTTAGGGATAGGAAACGAAGGTGTGTACATGCAATGAACACTGGCACGTGGAGCAGGTCAACATGCTTTGTATCATTGAATGCATCCCGAACTCACATTCTACGCCGTGGTCAATGTCCCAAAAAGACAGGGATTCAAGAGATGGTCCGGCCACTTGGATAAATTTCCGCATTATTGCGTTATCGGTAAGGCGGTTCATTGGATATAGTGTCAGACCGCGTAATGTCTCGAGACACTGCGGACAGCGAGTGAGGAAGTCTAGTATGCAATAGATTGATTCGGGCAGAGTTTTGATGTGCAGCTCCCTCAGCCGAGCTCGCATCCTGGGTAGAGTGGAGAGTACTGAAGGTATGCGGAGTTGGGGCCACCCGATATTCTGCAATTCCAGATATGATAGCGATGGGAATGCAGACAGGACAATGAAAAGCTCCTTTTGTGAACGGAAGATGCAGTTGTACAATGTGAGTGACACGACATGGGGAAATTGAGTGGGAAGGAATTGGAAAGTCGGGTGAGGGGGGAATTTATCCCAGGCGATGCCGTCAATTGTAACTACTTTGACGCTTTCGAGGACCTGTGGAAGCACAAGTGGCACGAGATGTACAAAATGGTCATCCACCGTCAGTTTCAGGTACTGAGAGCCTATCAGCTGCATTTTGTCCTGTAAAAGCTCAACACCCACACGATTAAGGCGAGAAAAGATCAGACTGTGCAGGTATGGCAGACAGCGCGGATCACGCAAATGAGCAGCGAACGCCTTCATCGCTGCTCTACTGTCGATTGTCACGGTATGATTCAGGCACAGCTGGCTCCTGGGACGCCAAGCACGGCATGTAAGAGCGCATTGGCGTAAAGCCTTTTGGTAACCGCATAGATTGTTGATAATCTGGTCTGTGATTTCCGGTGGAATGGGGCCTGAACGTTCTACAGAACAAGACTGTGTCATGGCCCAGTCAGTGATGCGCAGTGTATGAGCATTATAGCATTGCAATGCAACAGATTGACATACGGTGGTCACCATGGCCATCGAGGAATCACTTGGGATGATCGGAGCCTCGTCCACGACGCCGTCTGCACGTTTCTGACCAAGGGACGAAACGGTGAGTTGCCGCGCTAACAATCCCACACTGCAGACAAACCTGAAAGTAGCTGCCACCGTTGTCACCGGCCATGCTGAGCTGGTATTGATACTGGGCGTGCGAGGTGGTGTCGACACTGGCCGTACTGTTCGAATGTTGGGCTTAAAGCTTAAGGTGTGGAATGGTGTGCTTTGAAATTAAATGCGGAAATGAGTGCATCCTGGACACACTGGACACATGGGCTCCACGGCTCATCGCCCCCATCGCAACTGCGAGCTGGCAGGGGCAGTGAGAACATTCTGGACGGCCTGGAAATGGAACCAAAGAGCGGTGAGCACAGGTCTCAGGAAACGGCTTCGCGTACAGCCAGTGCTTCTGATAATACTAGTACTGTGGCAGCGGTCAAGTAGCATAGAAGCCGACCACGACCAGAAGTCGCGCAGCAAAAGTTCCATTCCAGGATGCGACAAGTGTTGACAATGAATAAACATCTAGACCTTAGGACGGGCAATGGTCTGTCCATAACCAGAACGGAGCGCGATGCTCCATATGTGCAGACCTGATGAGCGCCATAGAAGGCTCTCTAGACGTGAGAACAGGTCGCGACATCCATAGAGGTCGTGCACCGCCGACGAGCTCCGAAGTCAGCTGAGAACACATGCCTGTGCCACGGCCAGAATACAGATGGTTCGATTGAGACATTGACCTTCCATGACACCGTGTATCTGCCATAAGAACCGCCGGCGTTGGCCCGTCGGAGTAGGCGCTCGGCTGGTCGTAACCAACACGCACAAATCGTGCCGCGGCGGCGCTATGGCACAATCGGAGTCTCCTTGCATGTACGGAATGCGATAACTGAGAAGGACATCAACGTGTCAGCAAAGACGAAACACGAGACAAAGTGCAGTGTGATCGTGCACGCATAGTAAAAATCCGGATGTCGTCAATGAGTCTTTCCGCGATAGGCGCGAAGTGTCATCATCTCTTGACGCACACAAACGGTCAGTGAAGCCCGAGCTATGGGCATGGTTCCCGAGCATTAGATAAATACTGGAACAGGCACAATTGTGGTTATGAAAGATAGCAATTAGCCTACTGTACCGCTTGAGGCAGACGAGGAGGCTCGTCGTCGATAGTCGAATTTGGTCGCATGTAAGGATAGGTAATCAGCACTAAACCACGCACTGAAAACTCACCACAACGGTCTAATGGCTGCGCTAAACACGCAGCGACGTCGTTTTCACCAAAGCCCGGCACCACAGCGTAACCTTTGAATGGACCTGCTTCAGACGTTGAAACTTGAAAGGCAAACGCAATATGACATACGTACGCATTTACCGTGGCAATTCGATTCACCTAAGCATCGGTATCCTCCTCGATATTGCACTCACAGTGTTGGTCTTGTTGAGAGAGGATTGAGACCATGAGTAGGTCCGCGTCTCTTCGTCAAACTAGGATGCCGACTGGATAAAAGACACTTCCGCACGGGATACGACTCGAGTGGGGTCATCTGAGCGAAGCAGTGCGGGATCCCGCCATTACCAAGGCTGCCGCTGGCGTTCGGGACTTGAGGATTGATAAACAATACTTCTGAAAAAGCCAGTCAGCGAGGGAATCTTCCGACGAGAACTCACTCCGATACTACGCCTCCAATAATAATTAAGCATTTCATCTAACTCCCGCATTCCGTAGGAAAAATCGCTATAGCGCCATCCTGGAGTTCAAGAAAGGACGTGTACGCTATTGAAGCAGCAGTTCTGTTACGTCCATAACAAGATGGATTTGATACAGAACGCGGGCAAAAATCTCGAGTAAACCCCTAGTACTGCATGAATACAAGACGGGAGGCTTACCGTAAGGGGTACGGTTGCGTTTATGGCGGTCACGGTTGGTGGAAGATCCCTACACTAGTGGATGTTGGGACAACGGTTCTGCTGGAGTCGGAGGGGCGACAGATTGGAGGAGGAATGGGGCACAAGATGGCATGAGGTCCAGTATACGGAAGCACTTGTGCAAGGGAGCCTGACGGCCTTCAAGGCTTCGACTCGACATGGAGGAGAGCAGGCGACGCGACTTGGCAGCAGAGATCTAGATCGATCCGATCTGGCAGCCGTCCGAACGTGGGCGCTTGCAATGATCGAGGTGCTACCACTGTCTTTATCCCCAATCATACTCCAGGCTATTCCGAGTCTAGTCGACACACTCGTATTGCAATATTCTGACAGGTTACAGCTGCCATTTCACGGCGTACATCGTCAAGATGTGCTCTCCCAATAATACAGATCTTCGTTGTCGACTCGACTGTGTGTCCGAAACTCCAAGGCTTCCACCCTAATTACTGTCCTTCCTGCGACTCACGACCCCTCTGCTCGATTTCTCCGTTTCATGGGTCAAGATGTGATACGAGTTGCTTTGGCAGGGCCATGTCTGTCCATGTTCATACATCCAGCGCCGTGAAACCCACTCTGCAGAATTCATGTTTGCTGGACTTCTGGTCTACATCATCGACCACGACGCACGGCCGCCACTATGGTGGACATCTCACTCTTGTCTTCCCTTCAACGGCTGCGTGTGCTCCGCTCAGGCTTGCCTCAGGCTCATCACCTCTACCACAGTTCTCGCCCATCTTCAGCAAGCTCCCAAAGCTCTTCTGTCGATGTTGGTGCTATTTTGCGTATCCATGACCCTCTTCCTTATGTCTTTGTGTTCCAGATGCAGCTATGGCCACGGCTACTCTCAGCCACGACGCTCAACGTACACTGGTTCACCTGATGTCGGGTTCACCCGATGTCGGCAAGTCCCGATGGGAACACACTCTCGACCGTGAAGCCTACGCTGGGACAGGAATACTCAACTACCTCGTCCGGTACGTATGTTCGTTATTTTCTTATTAATTTCAAGTCATCCTTACATATCGTCGTCTTCACAGTATTCCGCAGGCAGGTGGATGACTCTACCGAGTGTGATACACTGCAAAATGCGGACCTTGCGCGTTCTCAAGGAAGCCGCAGCACGGATGGTGAGGCCCGCGCCTGGTCGAGTCGATACTGACTCCTTCCTGGAGCCTAGGTATCTGTCGTTTCCCGTAGGCAAGCCGTGCATCTAATCTCCGCCGTTCTATGCTTGTCCGAGTCCGTCCTCGTCGTAGCTCGCAGACCCCGACTGATACTCTTTCTTCAATCTCACGCCTTTTGTCAATCGACCTCGCGAAACAGCTACGACGAGTGCGACTGTGCGGCCTCGCGGATACACGCATCGGTGTGTGTTAGGTCGCTGGAGATCACCGCTGAGCATGCCGGTACCTTGGCGTAGATCGTCTGTCCCGCCAACCATGTAAGTCCACATGTGCCCCGTTTTGAACGAGATGCTGCTGACGCTTTACGGTTGCTCTGGATATGCCGTCCAAACACATCCTGCGAGTAGACAACGCGGAGGTTAGACTTCCGCTGTTCATTTATTTGCTGAATCTGTGTTACATGATGTCCTCTGTGTTGTGTTCTGGGTGGTGTATTTATGTTTACACAGCTGGTTGCGTAGGGCACAGGCATGTTAGTATGTATTACGAATGTCATTTTTCTGCAGGAGCCCATGAAACGGAGCTCCCATCTGCTTCTCGTGCACCTGTCATCTCTGCCAACTTCGCATGTCCATCCGATTTGTAAGGTTGAACACAGTACATAAATATCGACGAGTCCCGATAAAACAGGATGGGAAATGTGTGCAAGAAAATTTAGACGATATACAGGTGTAGCTTCTGTGCGCCCGCTACCGGCGTCAGTCCGAACGAAAATTCAGCCAAACCGAGTCTACTAGCACCCGTTCTTCCGTCGATGTCTCCGATGATCCGTCTAAATCTTCTGCCGATGTCTCCGATGATACCTCTAGATCTTCCTCTTCGGAGTCATAATCACTCTCTGGGGGATCGTCGAGTGTTGTGATCGGCTGTCAATAATGTGAGCCTGGATCTAATCCAGAAGGACAGATAGACGTACCCCTGCAGATGCTTCTAGTATAGGCGTACCAGTACAGTCATATGTGCCGACCTCTAGTATTCCCCGGGAACGCAACTTCGGAAACTGTTTCAACAACTTCTTCGCCAACACGGCTCGCTTGACCTCCAGATCCACTTGCCATCGTAGCTTGACGACTGTAAGCATTCTGAACTGTTCTTGCATAAACACGTCGTCCAACCGATGCCACTGCAACAGCATCTTCTCCGGCTCGCTAACTCCTGTGTCTATGGAGATATACAACTCGCGGAACTCGCGGCTGACCACGCTGGACAGCCGGTCGACCAGTGTGCCCAGCGGAATTGTTCTAAACGGACTCAGGGATAGGAAATGAAGGCGTGTACATGTAGTGAACACTGGCACGTGGAGCAGGTCAGCATGCTTTGTATTATTAAATGCATTCCGAACTCACATTCTATCCCCCAAACATTCGTTAAAGACAGGGATTCAAGGGATGGCCCGACCGCTTGGCTAAGTTTCCGCATTATTGCATTATTGGTACCGTGGTACTCTGAACGCAGTCTCAGATCGCGCAATGTCTCGAGACACTGCGGATTGCGAGTAAGGAAGTCTAGTGTGCCGTAACTACTTCGGGCACAGTGTTGATGTACAGCTCCCTCAACCGAGCTCGCATCCTGGGGTGAGTGGAGAGTACTGGAGGTATGCTGAAATTGGTGCAACAGACAATATCCACTTTCAGATATGATAGCGATGGGAATGCAGAGAGGAAGTGAAGAGCTCCTTTTGTGAACAGAAGTCGCAGCCGTACACTGTGAGCGACACGACATGGGGAAATTGAGTGGGAAGGAATCGGAAATTCGGGTGAGGGGGGAATTGATTCCAGGCGATGTAGTCAATTGTAACCACTTTGACGCTTTCGAGGACTTGTGGAAGTATAAGTGGCACGAGATGTACAAATTGGTCGACCATCGTCAATGTCCGTCCCTGAGAGCCCATGAGCTGCATTTTCTCCTGTGAAAGCTCACCACTCACGAGAGGACCAACAGGAGAAAAGGTGAGGTCGTGCAGATATGGCAGACAGCGCGGATCACGCAAATGAGCTGCGAACGCCTTCAGCTTTACTCTACTGCTGATTCTCACGGTATGATTCAGGCATAGCTGGCTCCTGAGACGCCAAGCACGGCATGTAAGAGCACATTGGCGTAAAGCCTTTTGGTCACCACGTAGATTGTCGATAACTTGATCTGTGATCTCTGGCGGTAGGATAAGATCCGGACGGTCAATAGAGGGAGCCTGCATCATGACCCAGTCAGTGGTGCGGAGTTCATACCATCGCAGCACTATGATTGACGTACAGTGGTTACTACGACTGTCGAGGGGTCATTCGGCCGCGAGATAACCTGGGCTTCGGTCATGCTGCAATCTGCGCATTTCGACCCAGAGGAGGATGAGACGGTGAGTTGCTCTGCAGATGAGCGTACTGCAGACAAACCTCAAATTGTGCAGTTGCTGCTGTTGTGTCCGAGTCGTTGGATACGCCGACCGAACCAGTACTAATAGTGAGCGTTCGAGCTAGGCAGTGCTCACACAGACCAGAGCTTGGCCCTCGGGAGTTTGAACCTTGAGCTTGATGTGACAGTTCATCATTTCATCGCCACTGACAGTCAGTGGCGGTAAAAAATCCAGGAAGGGTCTGAGAATCGAACCGAAAAGGCAGCGAGTCGGCAGAAAGCATGTCACGAAGGCAACTGTTTCTCCGTATGCGGTGAGTGTCGACAACGAGGACATCAATAACTGGACCGGGCCTACCAGAGAGGGTGTTCTATACGTACGGACTGGTAAGATTGTACTTCCAAATTGATGGCAATAGAGAGCCGGGCATGATGGTTATGGCTGGTGGTGTTGGGAGAGCTGGTTCGAGTTAACCGTCGGAGGCTGACAAATATTGACAACATTGACAACAGCACCGGACACGGGCCCGGGCAGGATCGAGCTCATCGGCGACGGTGTCCGGCGACATCTTGACGGGCAGCCCGCCGTCGGTGCATAAGAACGACGTCAGCACATAGGCGGCATGTGCCAATGGCGATCTGTGGATGCGTGACATCGTGGCTCACCGATGACGCAGGTGGTGGGTCTGCGCCACCTCGCGATCGTTTGTACCTCCGAGGAATCTGATCAGTTATTTCTCCGGAGGAAGCTTGATAAAGGACGTCTCGACCAACTCAGCGACGCCAAAATTATGAGCATTTATAACATCGCGACGCCAAGAATTGACCTACTATCAGGGGACACCAGTTTTACCAACTTGGTTGTTCTCCCTCTAGCATCCCTGTCCCTTGACCTTTCTATACCGGAGTTGGTGCATTCAGTAGCCATGTGTGTAAGGTACATGCCCATGTAGTTACTTTCTCGAAATGTGGCGGGACGGTCCTGAAATAACAATTCCGGAGGAGAGGACCAGTGTTTTACGATTTTTCCGAGGGTTTGTCACGCCGGGTCACGAATGCCGTGATTCAACTCCGACGCGGCAGGCTGTCCTTTCACTGCATGCATGGCTCGATTTTTCGGGCGAAGTACTATGAAAAAATGATAGAATTAGTCTTAATACTTCTATAATATATAAGCCCAACAAAGTGTAAGAAAATTTAGAATTGCTTTAGCGGTATTTGAAGTATAATATGGTGAAGAAACTTGAGAAGTATTCAAAATATATATTTCAATATATCCAGGATTGATCTCCGGGAAGTTCATGATTTTTCTGTTCACAAAAGGCAAAACATCGGATGAAAATATTCAAAATAGTTCAGACCAAATAACTGTGAAAGAAGTAATGAACAATGGTGACTAGCAGTCACAATTTTTTCAAGATTACTTCACAAAGGATTCACAATCCTTTGTGTCAAAAAAGCGAAGAAAGATTGAAGAACAATTGAGCTCCGGCCCGGTGTCCCTATGACGGTCACCCTGACGGTCATTGACGGTCACCGACGGTCGCTGACGGTCATTGACCGTCACTCGGTTCTTCTTCAATTTTTCTTCGCTTTTTTGTGTCTGTCTGCCGAGGCACGAGAACAGACACTAGTCTATGTGCAAAAGAGAGGTGCTAGGCCAACCACCCATTTGCTGCGCTCAGCAGCCGCCCTTCTCCGAAGATAGGGGCCTGTTTGATACGAGCAGGGATGAGCTGAGGAGCGGTGGGAAACGGTTTCGAGCCTGCGAAAGCTCTCATCAGGGGGCTTAACCGCTACCCTAACCGCTGCCCTTCTAGGGCTGTGTAGGAAACTACCAAAATGCACGAAGGGAGTCTGCTTACCCGTACGTGGACGGGCGACCTGTGCA
>JABYQE010000319.1:0-15832 GCA_022376435.1 Amylocystis lapponica
GTTCTGTGAGGCCAAAAAGTACTAAAGGTCCATAAGCCATATTCCCTGAAAGTTCAACTTGTACCTGTTCTTGTCCTATGATTTCCCAGTCATCTTGTGTCTCTTACAGCACTAATTGAAGTTTACCTTGAACACTTGGTGACCTATTCTTGTGACTCTTGAAACACTTCCTGTGATCAACTTGTACAGCTTATATATCTCATCTTTACTAGTGTTACTGACCAAGACCTCAGCATCTGATTTATCTGGAAATAGCATTCCCCTACTTTGATCCTTTCAGAAATATTAGCTAGGGAAATGAAAGAAGACTATTCCTGCCACTGGCAGTGGAGTACAGTCTGATTGTGAAGCTGGAAATGATCTTCTACTACTTTTTTCTTTCTTTTTTCCTTGAGCTGGAAGGTATATCAGACATTCAGAAAGCTAGAATAAGATACAGAGAAGTAATGAAAAATTATAAGAAACTTCTGGATTTAGGAAGCACTTCAACATCTTAGTTCTCTGGAAATAGCATTTTCCTCCTTGGAGCCTTGTTTCTCTTTCCTGGCTGAAAGGATCCAAGAAGACAAGTGCTATTTCCAGAGAAATAAGCTGCTCAAGTGTTTCTCAAAGTCAAATGTAAAGCTCTGTTGGGGATGGCCTTATGGCTTTATCTCACCTTTTTTACCTTTATCCAGAGTTGATAAATCTGCTGTTTGAATTCCTTCCAAATTCAGATTGAAAGCTCTGTATTGTGAATGACTTTTGATTTTTTTTAGCAATAGCCAGAAAATGTGAACAAGTTTCTAAGGAAGGAAGGGAATAATATCTTCAGAGAATAAGTTGCTCAAGTGCTCCCCAAATTCACATGCAAAGCTCTGTACTAGTATTGAACTTGGCCTTATGGCCTTATCTCACTTGTTTATATTTCTGAAAGAATCAAAAGCCATTCACAATACAGAGCTTTCAATCTGAATTTGGAAGGAATTCAAACAGCAGATTTATCAACTCTGGATAAAGGTAAAAAAGGTGAGATAAAGCCATAAGGCCATCCCCAACAGAGCTTTACATTTGACTTTGAGAAACACTTGAGCAGCTTATTTCTCTGGAAATAGCACTTGTCTTCTTGGATCCTTTCAGCCAGGAAAGAGAAACAAGGCTCCAAGGAGGAAAATGCTGTTTCCAGAAGCATATAGGTAAGAAAAGATAATTCTCAGTTTCAGAATCAGGCTGTATTCCAGTTATTTTAAGCAGGTTTCCAGGCATACAGAACATAGATCTCATTAAAGCAAAAAAGGACAGCAGGATGACAAGCAAGGAAAGACATGAAGGCATACAGAACATAAATCTCATTAATGCAAAAAAGGACAGCAGAATGACAAGCAAGGAAAGACATGAAAGATGCAGAAGACACGAAAGACAGCCATGTGAATAAGCCAGCCAAGTCCTGCAACAGGTGCCCAGCACTGAAAGACGACAGTCCATAAGAAACATAAGCCATAAAATGCATAAGTCCACCATCAGTACAATGTCCCACCAAAGCACAAAAGAGCTCGAAGCAGCAATAAGGCAAGCAGCCTGACAACCTACCCGCAAGCTCTAATCAGAGCTGTCGACGTTGGAACCCTCGGGCTCGCCGTCGACGTCGGAACTGGCAGGCTCTGGCGTGCACGCCTCCTCGCCAGAACCCTTGCCATCCTGCTCGTCGCTGGCAAAGTCACCACTAGGCTCGTAGGACTCATCGCCGTCACTCTTCCCGTTGTCAACAAGGAAGTCCTCATCCTCCAGCCCAGGATCCGACGAAATCTCAATAACGTCGTGGCGTCGCACTCGTACCGTTACGAGCACTTCGGCCGCATGACCGAGAACCTTGTCCAGCTTCGAGCGAGAGAGCTTCCCCGCGGAGACGACGAAACGCTTCGTCTCACGGGACCAGCCGGCTTTGCTGAATTCTGTCGGCTTTGTGGCATCCTCCTCCGCGTCGTTGGGCACGTCCATGCACATGCGCTTCCTCATTCCTTTCTTGCCATCTTCGTTGGTTTCGAAAGCGGAATACTTGTATAGCGTGAGGGCGCGTTCGACCTGCAAAGACATAAGCAAAACGAAAGAAATATTACGTGAGACATACCGCAGCACCTGCCACGCCCAGTGCACCAACAGGATACTTCACATTGAGCCCTGATCCCTTAGGGTGCAATCCCTCAACGTCGACAGCACCTTCGATTGCTGCCAGATGGGCGCAGAATGTACGCAACATGAGCGGAGACCGGAACAGGCCCTCGAATTTCTGACGACACAAGTAAGTCACCGATGTTCGAGCCGCAAGTTATTACGTACACGGGGATCGCTGCCTCGGGCGGTCGCGAAAGCAAAGCGGCGCGACGTCAGCATCTGAACTGCAAACTCTGCACGCTTGTCATCCTCCAGGTACTTCTGGTCCGTATTGAAGAAGGACTCGATTACGGAGATGGCGGTGGCACCGATGGTAGAGCGCCAGTCGCACAGTCGCTGAGTGCTCTGAAATGTTTGATGGTGACGACTGACTGATAAATGAATGGAACGGTACTCACGACGGCACGAACAATCACGTATAATTCGTCCGTGTATTCAATGTCCTCTTTCGCGTAGACCTTGTCCCAGATTAGCTTGAGCACTTCTCGGAAGTCAGCTTCACCGATGCTCCAAGGGTTTTCCAGGGAGCCGAAGTAGCGTATGAGAGTCGGCACGAATCGATGGGGCCAGCGTCCATTCTTCCGCGCGACGAGAGGGAGGTCCTTGGTCTTGGGGGTAGACTTGCCGTGGTTCTCTTCATTTCCACCGCGTCCGCTGCGTCCACCGCGTCCACCGCGTCCACCGCGTCCACCGCGTCCACCGCGCCCGCCGCGTCCATCACGCCCGAGTCCACCGCGTCCAGTCGCCTGGTTGTCGACATGTTCTTCCTTAACCAGGGAGTCGTCGTCGAACTCCACCTTGACATCGTCATCATGCAACTCCACCTTGACCTCATCCTCGGAATCGCTGGCAGGCTGATCGTGTCTGAGCATGGAATCAGACAACCAATAATACATGCTTACCTTCAGCACCCGTTTGCGCTTCTTGGGCTTCTCGACTGCTGGCTTGTCTATGATCGCTACGTCCATCTGTGGCTCGCCGTTGGTCAGTAGGAGTCATACAAGTATTTGATGACATACATCAGCTGTTGATCGAGTTTTCTTGGGTGCCGGTGTTGCGTCGGCTGAAATGTCAGGGTTGGCAATCTGAGCTCTCTGCTCCTATGCTAGCCGTAAGCTGGGGTACAGTAATAACTTACAAATACTGACCTGGAAAAGTTGCCAGCCGGCCATTGACATCCTACCGATGCCAGGATTGTCCTCCGGCATACCCGAGTCAGCCATCGCGGTCTTATATAGAGACTGGAGATCAAGGCAATGAGTCAGAAGTTCAACTACGAAGGTAATCACTTACGAATATACTGTTCGTCCTTGCGGGCGGGTGGGAAGACTGGCCGGCCTTGATGCCAACACCGTCGTCCAGATCGACATTCATAGCATTCACGTGGGACTGGCCAGCGTTGACGCCAGCACCGTCGTCCAGATCAACATTCATAGCATTCACCGCGCCCTTGAGATGTATAAATGTTGGTTGTGACGGTAATCACTTACGAACACTTACCTTGTAGATTGGCCTTGGTCGTGGGCGGGAAGACTGGCCAGCGCTGTCGCCAGCACCGTCGTTCAAATCGACATCCATGACATTGACCGCACCCTTAAGACAAGGCAATGATGAGTAGGAATCTTGAATACAAACTGAGACGCACGAGATTCATAGCACGAGACTCCGCAGGCTTGGCGGGACTGGAGAGAGCGTGGTCTCTCTCCACATCCTCATCGTCGCTTACTATCGACTTCGCAAGGAAAGTGAGGGAGTCAAGTGAAGCTACCTTATCCTCTTTGGACGTCGTAGGCTGAGCCTGCGAAGTCTTGCGGGGTACACCCGTGGACTGAGATTTCGAAGTCTTGCGCGGTGCATCCGTGGGCTGAGCCTTCGAAGCCTTGCGGGGCACATTCGTGTCTTTAGTCGAGGAAGATGACTTGGTCGAGGTGGGAGCTTTGGTCGAGGAGGCCTTGGTCGAAGAGGCCTTGGTCGAGGAGGTGCCGCTCGCCGTGGAAGGAACTCCGAGTCTTGTCGAAGAACTGCCTTGCTTCAGACCGGTGGACTTATCCAAAGTCGTGCTTTGGGGAGCTGACTTGTTGGAGCCAGTCGCAGGCGTCCTCGAATTCTTCCTCACGGCTGAAGCTGATGTGATGGTCGACGATCGAGCGCTGCTGCCATTCTTGATCTGCCAGCCGCGGTTTGGGACGTTCTCAGACCAGTTCGTTATTTCCGTGGAGAAGTCTTCTTCGACGCCCGCACTGTAAGCCAGATTGAAGTAGAAAAGAGTCATTTCGGAGAGAATGAGGACGACCATGATGACAGCAGGAAGATGGCGTGATACAATCAAAGTCAGTGCTTATCCATATGCGGCTATCGATAACGGACCGGCGTGCTGGCCCCTTCCCCTTACTAGCACCACCCGCTGCCTTCTTTTTCGACTTCTTCTCCTGAACTACTCCCTCGTCGCTCGTAGTCTTCTCTGGGTCGTCGTCCTTGGTAATATGCTCCTGGCGGGCTTCTTGTATTTGGGCTCTGGCGCTGGGCGCCTTCTTCTTCTTCTTCGGTGGCGGCTCCTCGACCTCAGACTCAGAGTCATTCTCGTCGATCATTGACAGCGGTGAACTCTCCGGGTCCTCGGGAGGGTCATCCTCCTTGGCCTTGGCCTCCTTACCCTTACCCTTTGACACTGGTCCTTTCGGTTCTGAAAGTCCATTAGCAGACAAGATGACCCACGGTAAGGGTACACACCTTTCGCAGGTGCGTTTTGCTTCACCCTCTCAGCCGCGACCTTCTTGTCTTTAGCCGCCATGTTGTCCTCCAGTTTCGCGATGCGTGCAATAGACTTCTTTGCAGCTGCCGCCTTGTCCCGCTTTGCCTTCGCCACGGCCTCTTTCTCGGCCTGAACCTCGACACTGGGCCTGCGCTCCTTGGCGATATCAGGTCGGCCGGGATGCTGGGTGACATTACTGGCGCGAGTTTTCACGGGCATAGTGATGGCGAGGAGAAGTAGAGGTTTCGTAGGAGTTGGACACGTAGAGGTTCGTGTTGAACCGCTTAGGAGGGCGGGAATTCCCTGATTACGCGCACCGCGTAGACTTAGACAACGAAAATCCAGTTCTCTGCCACTCTGTTGCGTCTCTCCCGGCACGCGGTATTTGTCTCTATTTTTGACAACAATATCCCGGTATACCACTGCTGCTCCCAAACACCTAAGTCCGGGGCCAGGACCTTCTGCAATGCCTCCCGTGCGAGTCCAAAAGACCTCCAACAAGTACCGTTTCGCCTGTCGTGCACCAGGATGTACAAGACAGTTCAAGGCAAAGAATGGGCATAGCAGGCATGCCCGCGTTTACCACCCCGGCGATCCTCTTGCGAGGATTCCAGTAGACCTGCCTATACGCGCACCTGGTGTTCGAGGTAGATACATCATGCTTGTTGTTCTATCACTCATGCCGACACTAACAAAGCTGGTCATCCAGATGAAGAGTCGAGTGAGGCCGGCGATGGCGCCAGCTCGGTTGGTGGAGGTGCCGATGGATATTCATCCAACGACCACGGGTTCGAGGACGCGTATGGTTCCGGGGACAACGATGCTGATATAGACATCGACGACATGATTTTCCCGGGAGGGGATAGGCGCGAACGTCAAGGTATGTTATCGCATTGGTTTCGCTCATATCGTACTGAACACATATATCTTAGATGGGACACCTGATGTGCAACGCGCACGGAGCATGGACAGAGACAGCGGTGACGCCAATGTCGACATAGACAACATGGAGGATTTGGGACCTCGCCACGAACATCAAGGTGAGCCTCCTTCAAGTTTTGGTCTTGCTCGGGTCGCATACATTATCTAAGTACTACGCATATTTAGAAGGATCACCCAATGTGCGACGCTCCCATAGCGTGAACAGCAACGACGATCATACAGGCAGCGACCGAGACACTCCCTCGCGCATGTCCGAGTCCGAGTCTGAGGATAACGAAGACTCGACAGGGCCCATAACGCGACATCATCCGTTTATCAATGGTATGCATTAGTACTACTTCTGTTGGATGAAAGTTGATGTTCAACTTCTCTTCTGCAGGACGACCGTGTGACGAACATGGCAACTTTCTGCCGAAGGGCGCTCCACCCCCTCCTCGCCCAGCCCCAAGTCCACAAGATTGGTCTCCATTCGACGATCAGACAAGTTTCGAGACCGCCGAGCTGTCCTACACCCGCGCTGAAATGTCGGCTGGAATCATCGATAACCTACTCGAGCTGTGGGCCGCGACACTCGTCAAACATGACGACCACCCTCCATTTGTAGACGCGAAACACATGTACCAAACTATCGACAACACATTAGTCGGTGAGGTGAAGTGGAAAAAGTTCAACATGTCGTACAACGGCCCGAGGCCAGCAACCGGCGAAGTGCCCACATGGATGACAAAAGATTGGGATGTCTTGTATCGAGAGCCCGATGCATCTGTCAAGAACATGGTGGCGAATCCGGCTTTCAAAGGCGAATTCGACTTCAGTGTCACGCGCCAATTCGATCGCGAAGCCCCATATGAACGCCTCCTCCAAAACTTCATGTCGGCCGACTGGGTGTGGGAACAATCGGTGCGCCGATATTTCGTTTTCGCATGCATACATTGACTTTGTTCCAGGATTTGATCGCACAAGACCCGAAAACTCACGGGTCAATGTTCGTACCCATAATCCTCGGCAGCGACAAGACTACGGTCTCCGTAGCCACAGGCCAGAACGAGTACTATCCACTCTACATGTCGATAGGCAATGTACACAACAATGTGAGGCGGGCTCATCGCAACGCTGTTGCTCTGATCGGCTTTCTGGCCATTCCGAAGAGTGAGTCAAACTTTGCCTTCGCTCTATTGCATACCCTTATATATTCTCTGCGGTAGCCGATAGGAAGTATGCGGATGATGTGCAGTTCCGCAAGTTCCGCCGCCAGATGTTTCATTCATCTCTTTCAAGGATTTTACAGTCACTCAAGCCTGGCATGACAACACCGGAGGTGAACCTCTGCGCAGACGGTCACTACAGGCGTTGCATCTACGGACTTGGGCCATATATTGCTGACTATCCGGAGCAAGCACTCCTTGCATGCATTGTGCAAGGATGGTGTCCGAAGTTCGTTTCGCCGTCTCGCTTTTGCATGGTTTCACTGATGATTTCATAGATGCACTGCAAATCACAATGATCTTGATTCCGGTGGTGGAAGGCGCAGTCGAAATCACACTGGTGTGCTGGTCGAAGAACTTGGACAAGATATCCTGTGGCAGGACTACGGGATTGTGAGCGACATAGTGGTGAATATTTCTTGTTTCTTTTCTTCATGTTGTCGTGCATGATGTACCCGTTAGCTGGGAGTGAATGTGAATGTTTTGCGGGGGTGAAGGATCATTGCCATTGTACGAACGTGCGAATGTCAACGACACAGATTTCCTTTTCGCACATGCCACATACTGTTCGTCTGACGCCGTTAGGCTTTTTTCATTCTCACGCATTGTTACGAGTTGTCTCAATACTTACCTGACTTCACAGCCTTTCACTAACGACTTTCCACGAGCGGATATACACCAGTTATTATCGCCCGACCTTCTGCACCAACTCATCAAAGGTACATTCAAAGACCATTTAGTCGATTGGGTAGAGCAATACATCAATGACAACAACCGGCCTGCTCGGGCAAAAGCCATTCTCGCAGACATTGATCGCCGGTAAGATGACCACTCTGCCATCCAGTAAAGCAGTCATATTGATGTCTTATATCTTCAGTATTTCTGTAGTTCCTCCCTTCTCTAATCTACGACGATTTCCTGAAGGCCGCGGCTTCAAGCAATGGACAGGTGATGACTCCAAAGCATTGATGAAGGTGTGTTGCGCTGTTCTGTGTACACACTCGGCACTAAGATGTGTTCCAAACAGGTATATCTTCCAGCCATTTCGGGATATGTGGAGCCACTTCAGTAGGGGGGATCAATTATTTCGCGTGAACTCACACGAAGCGATTCATATTGACACTGTGAAATGAATCACTCCAGTACCCCTACTGAAGAATGCATCCCTCGAAGGATGCATCAGTACAGTGATGCATCCTTCAAGGGATTGATCCTTCTTGTGATGCATCACAATGTTTAATATATCCATCATGAGATTTTGACTCATCAAAAACATGATTACATAAACATATAAAGTGGCAACATCAGGAGTTGAACTCAGGACCTTCCTAATATGGTAATATCTTCGAGAGTCTTAACCACTACACCATGGAGGCTTGTAATATGAGGTGTAGTAATCAAGATATATACTCCGAAAAATGACCCAAAACTCCGGACTTAGATGCAACACAAGTCCTTCTCCACCTTGGGTAGACTCTTTGGTCAGGGCTGTTTGAATATGTTGCATATCATTTTGTACACTCCTTGTCAAAGCAAACATAAGGAAAGGTCAATATATCAGTCTTGAAGTGCTACATGCACAACAAGAGAACTTAAACTGGATTTAGTCCGAAGTTTTGTTCATTAATCAAAACATAATGCTAGTGCCAGTGGTAATGTGTTGTATGATTCTGTCCTTATGTTTTCTCTGGCAAGGAGTGTACAAAATGATATGCAACATGTTCAAACAGCCCTGACCAAAGAGTCTACCCAAGGTGGAGAAGGACTTGTGTTGCATCTAAGTCCGGAGTTTTGGGTCATTTTTAAAGTATATATCTCAATTACTACATGTCATATTACAAGCCCTCATGGTGTAGTGGTTAAGACTCTTGAAGATATTACTATATTAGGAAGGTTCCAGGTTCAACTCCTGATGTTGCCACTTTATATGTTTATGTAATCATGTTTTTGATGAGTCAAAATCTCATGATGGATATATTAAACATTGTGATGCATCACAAGAAGGATCAATCCCTTGAAGGATGCATCACTGTACTGATGCATCCTTCGAGGGATGCATCCTTCAGTAGGGGTACTGGAGTAATTCATCTCACAGTGTCAATATGAATCGCTTCGTGTGAGTTCACGCGAAATAATTAATCCCCCCTACTGAAACTCCTGATATGTGCCTCGTGAGATGGTACGCGCATTACGGTCATTCCTCGATTTTTGTTACCTCGCTAGGCGTGACGTTCACTCGGAGAAGACGATAAACGAGTTGAGCCATGCCCTTAAGCGTTTCCATCAGCACAGGGAAATTTTCGTGAAATGCGGTGTCCGTATTGGGTTCTCTCTTCCCCGGCAGCATTCCCTTGTGCATTACCGGGATCTCATCTGGGCATTTGGTGCTCCGAATGGCCTATGTTCTTCGATAACCGAATCAAGACATATCACAGCTGTCAAGAAGCCTTGGCGGCGGTCTAACCACCACAAGGCACTTGGACAGATGCTACTGACGAACCAGCGCCTTGATAAACTTGCGGCCGCGCGTGTTGATTTCACAAGTCGTGGTATGCTAACTCGATCTGCTTTGGATGCCGCCATCCATCTCCACTGTAGGTTATTACATGATATGACATATGGTATACTAATTGTAGCCTATGTGTCCTGCAGTTCATGGCCCTGAGGATGGTCCGGATGCCGCCGCGGTGAACCTAGATGGCAATGCCGGTGCCGATGCGAACTTGAACGCTCAACCGGAACAAGAAGACGACGTCGTTGAGGGAATGCGGTCGAACAGTTATGTTACGTTGGCGGCAACCATTCGTAAGTTATTGAATTAGATTACATTCTCCATTTGAATTCTGATGTGTTCCACGAAGACCGCGAACACTCACGGTCTATCTTTGGCCTCACAGACGAAATCAACCAACCTCTATTACCTGCGGCACTCCGTCGTTTCCTATACAGTCAACTACATCCTCTTCGCAACGCTCCTGGCACCATTTCACTCAATGCATGTCCAAAGATATATAGTTCTGACAAGGCTTATGTTGTGTACTCCGCAGCAGCCACATTTTATGCCCCTAGCGATCCCAGCGGTGTTGGCGGTATGCGGCGCGAGCATATCCGTGTTAACCCTTCCTGGCGACAACTTGGAGCACGTTTCGACTGCGCGTTCATCAAAAACCCATCCGCCAATGACGATGTCGATGCCTTTGACATTGCGCGGGTATTACTCCTATTCACCTTCCATTTCCGCGCCGTCAAGTATTCATGTGCACTTATCCATCGTTATGAGCTAGTCAAAGATCGGCCGGATCGAGACACCGGCATGTGGATTGTCAAGCCGCGGACGGATGACGATGGTATCTCCGTAGTGCATACCGACTATATCATTCGCGCGGCACACCTTATTCCTACGTTCAAGGGTCGCGTGCCTGCGGGACTCATGGAACACCACACTCTCGACGCCTACAATCAGTTCTATGTGAATAAGTATATCGATCATCATGCCTTCTACATGTTGTATTGATACCTTCCCTTGACAATGGTGCGTATTTAATATTAGTGCTCTAGTCTGATGTACTAATTACAGTGACAAAACAGATGTATCTACAATATCGGCACGTATGTAGGACTCCGAAAATTCCAATGTGCACAGGAGCAGCTCCAACAGCGTCAAAACACCATTCAGCAGCAAAACCTGCAAGTCCAGATGAGAAAGCGACAACAAACGAGACACACACGCGTACGTTGTCGTCTGTGTGCTCAACTCCCAGAAGTGCCCGTCCACCCATGCCTGAAAGGGCTGCTTCCAGACGGCGTCCACCTCCGCCAGCCGTTGCTGGCGGTGCAGCGCGACAAGCAACCTTAGCATCTTCTGCGGGTGGCTCTCGAGGAGCTGCGGCGTCAGCTTCAAGACGTGCAGCAGTGCGACTAGTCTCTACTCACCCCAGGCAAGGTCCGACAGCGCCCCGCACAGCTCGGCGCCCAGCGCTCCCACGCATACTCTACCGCCCTCCGTCCCTCGCCCATCCACAGCGCCATATCTCCCGCCGTGAGCACAGACGCGGCGAACTTGAGCAACGCGGCATGCAGTGCGTCCGTCCGCGGCAGCGCCGGGAACTGCGCGAGCGGCGTTGACAAGTGCTTCGCTGCGAGTGTCTTGTCAGCGGGGTGTCATGCGTGAGCCCTGGTGCACCGAGCATGCGACCGCCGCGATCTCGAGCATGCGCCGCAGCCGCTCCTCTTCGCCCGGGGCTTGCGCGCACTCCACAAATTCCGCGACCACGCCGTCCGCGACGGGCGCGAACTGCCCCGCGTTCTGGCAGTGGTGGGCGAGCGCCGTCATCACGCGGCGGATGAGCGTGTGCGAAGCTTCGGGCGCGCCGCAGCCGAGATGGAAACCCAGCAGTGGCGCGAACAGCGACGCTGCCGCCGTGTACGGAGGGAGTGCACGACGGACTGGAGGGCTGTCAGCACAGCCGGCGCAGAGACGATCACAGTGCTCACTTTACACGCAGACACCAGCATCCACGCACACGCGTCCGTGAGCTCGTCGTCTTCGCCTGCCGTGAAGAGGCCGACGCACTGTTCCCGCGCAGAGGTCTTGAGCTGCCGGAGTGTCGCGCCCCACACCTCCGCAGTCGCGCGCTGCACTTCTGGGCTGACGTCCCACCGCGTGAGGCGTCTCCGTGCAGGCTTCGCGACGTGCGTGCGTGGGGCGCTGGCTGTGTATGTGGTACCTCTACACGGGCATCCTTCATCTCAACATCCTCCGGCTTGACAACCGCACGAGCACATGCCTTGCGTGCGCGGACGGTCGGTGCTGGTGCAGGGGAAGGCTGGGCGGGCTCGGACAACAACAAACGCTTGAACATGCGTGTGAGCGATTTCATTACGCGGTCTTCTGCGGAATCCGAGGGGGGCTTCGGGGCCTTCCTTCTCGCGACGACGATCTCCTCCGTGGAGTCCACGACCATCGTCTTGGCCGACGCGTCCACAACCAGCTCGTTCACGGTGTCGAGTACCATGAGAGGGTCGACTGGAAGCAGAACTTGAAGGACGACACACGGCGTGGACTCGGACGTCTGCGAAGGGACGAAGGCGAGAGGAGCCACGAATGCAGCAATAGGAACCTGCGGCGGGAGGAAAGGGATGACACCAGAGGGCTCGGCGAGGGGACCTTCATCGACGAACATTGGAACTGCTTCAGCGTTGGGGAGGATAGGAAGGGACTGCCATGTCCCGTTAGGAAATGCAACACGACGATAAATGCAACACGACGATAACGAAGACCAAAGATCACGTACCTCGGGGCTCACCAGAAGACACTTGGCAGTCGTTGTAACCCCAATGGCTGGGACTGTTGCGGAGAGGAAGTTGATGCTGAACAATGGCTCAGTCTTGGCGTACATCGCAGGCCTCCATGCGAGATCATATGGTGCATAACGAACGGCGCCCGTCCACAGAGACGGTTGCTATTAATACCACCCCGATGGAGGTACAATGGACGGACCTGAAGATCGAGGCTCGCCAGCCATCAGTGTTGTACGGACGGGGATTCTTGGCAAGGCGGTCCCGTTCGTCCTGGGTACACCTGCGCCAGGTGCGCTGACCGTGCTCGTAGGACGGGTTCAACTCGTCCAGACCGTGCTCACAGATGACGTCGGACATGCGCTTGCGCTTGACAGAGAGGCTGGCGGTGTCGTCGGTCAACGTTGAAGGTGACCTCGCCAAGTAGCTGGCGACGCTTGCGGTGTATTGCGCTGAAGGCAGCCGCGGCGAGATCCTGGTGGTACCAAGCGAGACCTATGTCGGCACGGACCCATGCTCTGCACTTGTCCTTGTTGACGAAGACACGGCGACCGAGGCGAGCAGCCAGCGCGGTAATATGTCGCGGAACACCGACCACGCCTGGTCGAGTACCTCGGGGTCGTGCGCAGGAACGAGCAGGTACTTGAAGAGTGCAGAGAACGTGGAGCAGAGTATCGGGCTGTTGACGAGGCGCTCAAGGAGGCGCGTGTGAAGCTAAAGGAGACGGAGGGCGAGCTAGAGGGACACCGGATGAAGAGGAGTCACAGGCGTATCAGATGACCGAAGTAGCCTTAGACGGCGTGGTTTCAAAAGGTATGTCACCACTCAATCTTCTGTTGAAGCCTCCCGAGAGCAACACTTATCGTTTTCTTCATCTCCACCTGTTCTGTTCGTTCCATCCTTGTCCCAGTGCAGTCGCCTGTTTCTTCCACCTACCACCACTACCTTCATCGACTTTCGGTATTCAGTAAGTCATCTTGAACGTTTTCGCTTATCGGCTTGCTCGATCTTTTGCAGGATGTGCTATTTCACGAAGATTCACCATTGCTGCAGCCAGACCACCACCAGGCCGGTTGAGAGGTGTGCCGATTACCCAGACTGCGTGCTGCACGAACACGCGATTGCGCCGGGTTCCTGGTGCTCCAGGTGCGAACTCAAAAGCATCGATAAACGAGCCTACGGGCTCGAGGGTAGACCGGCTTGTGGTAAATCGAAGGTGAGCGATTTTCTTCTCGTTTGGGTTCTCATGCTGATGTCGCGCCGCAGGGGAAGGCTAAGAAGGCGAAGCAATTCAATCCGATTCAGAAGGGGTCGCGCAGCTCGCGCAAGCGGTCTTGAATAGTACATCGTAGTTAAAAACACTCGATACGCACAGGGCGAGCGGCTGGAAAAACTTGAAGTTGCCCAAGAAAGTTTTGGAGACTTGAATTGACTATTCACGAAACTTGGTGGGTAAATATGTAACTCTACGGTATAACGGCTGGCTAACAACGTTCGTATTAGAGCGGAAGTCGCTGTGTTCGGCTTGAATCTTGGGAGCAAGACATTGACTACTGAGGCTCAGGCCTGTTCCAGATCAAGGAACATGAAGTCCTTTCAAAAATTTCAGAGCGGATAAACGAGCAGATCGAGAGCTCCGGCAACAGTGTGAATCGACTTGCAAAGAGGCAGAGGCCTCAAGCATTGTCAGCTGCACGAATGTAAGTTGAGCCCTGCCGTTTTCAACGTGACATTAACATTGTGATATAGGTCGAGAAAGCCTTCAAGGCCCTTGGAACTGTGGCGGAAACGATCCTGCGCGAGGCGCAGGAGCATATCACCATGGAGCGCAAGTCGCTGCAAGAGACCAAGACTATGGGAGATGCCACGACGAACGCAGAGATCCTCCGCCTCCAGCAACAGAACACCCTGGTCACACGGCTCCTTGAATCGGAGAAGCAGAAGGCCGATCAAGCAAGAGACGACCTCATGAAGGCTTACTGGGCGACTTCACTGCCGAGGGCGATCGACGCTTGCGAGAAGCATTTTCAGAAATGTCCCAGAGCAACGCGGCCGCTCAGGAGGAGATGGACCAGCTAGGCAAGGCGCAGAGCGACTGGCTGGAGACCGTCAGATCCCGCGGGCGAGAGTGGAGCATTGATCTGGAGCAAAGACTCGGAGGAGTGGAAGGGAAGCGGACCAGAGACTCGGACAGGGGTTCCGAGGTAAGGAACATAGAAGTTTCCTGTCGATTCCGGCTGACGTGTTTGCTGCAGGCTGTGAGTTCCGCTCGAGCTACCATAAGTGATGGTCTCGCCGACGTGCAGAACTCTGTGATGAGCTCCACGACTGCGTTCTCCAGTGATCTCCAGCGGCAGCCTGAGACACAGAAATTTGGTGCCATGTTCAATGAAGGTCCGCAGTCCTATTACTTTTCTACGGTTGTTCTTGTACTGAATGCTATTATTTTGCAGCTTTCGACCATGTGTCCCGATTCAAGAGAGCACGGATCGAGGTTACAGACGCAATGGCTACCGAAGTGCAATCCGGCTACCGCTCCATACAACGCGGGGTAGCGTCCACGTCAAGGAACGTGGAGGCAGCGTCAAACCGTGTTTTGTCAGAGAGCGGTGGACTGGCAACATCTACGGAGACATTCCGTGGTGCTGCGGCGGCACACCTCTCAAATTTGCGACAGACGACGCAAACTTTGGTCGAACAAGGGACGAGGGAGGACATGCCTACAGGGTCGACGCGGCGCAAACACAGTTGGAACTACGTCGACGAGTGGCAGCTGACTCAGACCAGGGAAGTCCTCTTGAAAGACTGGAGGCAGTGAGGTCTGTCCATCTCGAAGAGTGATACTTTTCTGACAGAACATTGGGCTGGCATCTACCGCTGCGAGATCATGATGGCGAGGGAGCCTATGAGAGTCGGAGATAGTTGGAAAGTAGCGAAGGTACCATAACTTGAATGCCATGTTTCGGAGATACATATACAGGCCGAATGCGAGACAGATTGTTTTTTTATGGATAACGGGCGCTTTGCATCTCAGGCTGAAATACATGCACTGGCACGTGCTTCGTCACGGTCTGGGGAACGCGTACTACTAGTATACAATCATCTTGTCGGCGACGATACACGTACTGGTCCTGTCTCTGCAGTCTCTACAACCTTCCTCTACCATCCGTCCTCTACCATCCGAACTCTGGATCTAGTACTAGTATCGGTTTCCTGAGACATACTCGCACTGTACGCCGGCCGCCGGGACTTCCGTTGCCACAATCATCTGGCATGGCCGCAGTGTCCGAGTCTTCGTTTCCATCTTCAAGTTCTCCGTGCAATCAATATTTCAGCTTTCCAGAAGAGGCTACTTCACCGGCTGAAAAGTATGCGTCTTTTCGGGGACTCGGATACTGACATAACATGACTTGGAAGTATAGACTCAGGCTCGGACATGCTACCGCTGCTGACTTCATCCTCGATCTCAAGTCAAGACGAATAA